>OZ026834.1:28185045-28475565 GCA_964023205.1 Lutraria lutraria
GAATCGTTTCGAATCTTGATGGATGAACGTCTTGTCAAAATACGTTTAAGTCAATGGGAATCGATCGCCTAACTACATTGGAAAAGAACATTATAAATGCAATAGACAACACTGAATGGGAATGGTACTTTTATTTTGTTATCTGGTGACTTAATTAGCTCATAGTCGTCCCGTCGCCAAGACTTTTAGTGTGTACAATATACTAGTAAAAATATATAGTTCGACCGAACAGATTATACCTTTTAACTTTTTATATTTAGGATCTTTCAGACAATGGACTAGACACGTATGCTGCTCAAATGTTATCAAACGTCTTCAGGGAAAACGATTCATTGACAAATATCAAGTTATCAGGTAGTGTACACTTCATCTTCACTACCACTTGCAACATATTCAAAATTAATAATAAGACTTTCTAAAATGACATTTTGGATTTTTCCTTTTAATTTTTTTTTATGAATTCGCGCTCAGTTTTTCGTTGGGTTTAACGTCGCACCAACAATGCAGATTGGGCATTTGGCGATCTTTATCAGCTTTAATTGTGAAGACAACAAGCGCACACCTAGGTAGAACCACCGATATTTCGTAAGCTTACCAGACAATATCCTCACTTTTGAAATTTGACTCCAGGAGGGATTCAAGCTCACTGTGTTGAGGAGCTGGTGTATACAGGTCTGAGACCATAACACCCAGACCACGGAGCCCCGCTTTAATTCGCGCTCAACAGAGAACTAGAAATTTAAACATTGAAACAGCACTAATAGTGTATGTAATTGGTACGTTTTTCCGTGTTTTTTTTTCATGTAGTAAAATATCGATTCAAGCCAATTTGGATGCAAACAATTTATTTTTTATCCTTATTCTTATTTTCTATTTTCTTAGATATATTTCGACCGCTAAACATAATTCTTATCGTATGTGACCCATATCTCCTTGACTTAAAAAAATCGCCACTTCCATTTTAGGTAATAATTTCAAAGATGAAGACGCTGAATACTTCGCCGCAATTTTAAAAGTCGGGGTAAGTGCTGAAAAGTGTGATGGTGAAAGGACAAAGATTTTTGTTCAATCGGTGTTTGTTTCCATAGCAATTGTCCTGGGCACATTTTTTCTGGGTTGGCCTTATTTTAACCGAACGCACCACCCCATTTATTTTAATTATTTTTATAGTGATCAACATTATCAACTGTTTGTAGACTTTTTAAAAATCAAAGTTATCTTTTGTTTAGCCTAAATAAGAAACCGATGATTCATTATATTCAGCGTGTATTTCCTAATATTGATGTTATTTTCTGTGTATCAATTGATGTTAACCTTATTTATCATAACTATAACACTCGAGACTAGATTTAGTCGAAAAATGGGTTATTACAATCGGGTTCCAAAGATGACATTTATTTTGATAATTAAAAATAACTATCCGTATCTTTATTATTTTCGATGTTCTGTGAGTTATTTTGTTTTATTTTAATAAAATCGAATCAAATTTAACAGCCACGATTCAAGAACGGAGTAAGTAAAACTTCTTGCTCTCTCAAATGCATGTGCATGTATACATTGTTTCTGTTAATAACAAAACAAGTTTCCCTCTGATGAGCGTTATCAATGCATCATTATGTATATGTAGACACTTACGTTTGTACCGATTTAGTATCACGTTGGAACAAAACTAGTGAAATCTATAAAATTATATAACGTTACCATAACCTGTTTAGTTACCATTACCATTACATATTTACGTTACTGTGATAGTTTTGCGTAACTGTGGATGTTAAACGTTACGGTGATTCGTTTACGTTACAATAACTATTTTACTTTGTATAGAATATTTCATGTTACCGTGTCTGTTTTACATTATAGTGACTGATGTTCACTGCCGTGACTATTTAACGTTGCATTACTACAGACTGTTACATATGTTATGTTTCTTCGACTGTTTTTTACCTTAACTGCTTTACGTACGTTACTGTGACCGTTTACGTTACATTGAATGTTTTACGTTACCTTGACTGCTTTCCGTTACATTGACTGTTATACCTTACTTTGGTCGTTTTATGTTACATTGACTGTTATACATTACTTGGATTGTTATACGTTCCTGTAACTTTTTTTATGTTATGGTTACTGTTTTGCATTTTTTTGTGTGGTCGTTTTACGTTACCTTGTCTGTTTTACGTTACTGTAACTTTTTTACGTTATGGTTATTGTTCTTGCATTTTCTGTCTGGTAGTTCTATGTTACCTTGACTGTTTTACGTCACTGTAACTATTTTACGACATGGTTACTGTTTTGCATTTTCTGTGTGGTCGTTTTACGTTACCTTGACTGTTCTACATTACATTGACTGTTCTACGTTACATTGACTGTTATACGTTACTTGACTGTTATGCGTTATCTTGAATGTTTTACGTTACTTTGAATAATTTACGTTACATTGACTGTTATAAGTTACTTTGATTGCTATAAGTCACCTTGGCTGTCATACGTTACATTGACTGTTTACGTTACATTAACTGTTTTACGTTGCTGTTACTAGTTTACGTTACCGTTACTGTTTTGCATTTTCAGTGCAGAATTTAGTGTCTTGTAGTCTTGTTGTAGTGAAATATTTCCACTCAGAATAACACAAATAACAGTGGTAGTGGTAGTAAACTTATTAATGTTCTAATGTCTAATGCTGTATAATTTTTCGTAAGAAATGAAACTAACAATTACTATATAACAACTCACAATTGTTTAACCATCATGTCATATTTCGTTGTTACACTGAATGACTGTTTTATTATAATTATGTTTGTCTAGATAGAAAATCTTCACTGTCTTTGTACAACAAATACCACTTCATATGACCATGTGCTGGCCATGTTAATTACATTCATATATAACACATATTATGAAGTTATGTTATGTTGTAATTAATTATCAGATATTTATAAATGTATTTGTTGTATTGTTTTGTACAATGTGTATACAAGGCCAGATTTGCCTTCTAGTATTGTATGTACAATGTACTAATAAATTGTAAATAATAAAATCAAATGTATTTTACTGAATCGAAATAATATATATTTTTATATAACCGAATATACAATAAAAAGGAGTACATTGTATTTACACAATTTTATTGATGTTATCATAAATACAATCATAAACTACATTATGATATTGATTAATTTGACAAAAATGCGATTTTAGAATAAAGACAGGTCTTATGTTTTAAAACCGGCGTTCCAAACTGCAATGACGGAACCAGGTTCGTTTGTTGTGTGTCTGTATACTTTTTTTCTAAGATCTTTTGAATTACGTCAGTAACAATGGACCACAGGAAATAATTGATCTTTAAACAAATTTTCATTACTAATTTCAGCAATTCACAGGACTAAGAAGTATGGACTTGTCACATAATTTGTTCGGGGACCAGGGAGCCAGTATAATTGGCCATGCAATAGGTAAGTATTTACTTGTAATCAATACGGCTGAATTTATCTTTTTACACTTTTTTTCGACATTCTTTTTTTAATTTTAGACAGGTCTTAAGTTTATATCTAGATTCTAATTCAACTAAATTTACAATTACCACATGATACGTTCATTTTCAACACATTCACCGTTAAATAAAACACATAATATCTACATGACAGAGTCGATAAGTGAAGTTGGATACTACGCCACCTACACGCATAAGAGTCATGGAGACAAAATTATAGTTTGACACAAACGCAATTTGGAAATAAGTGAATTGGATGTATGCGTATTGTAAAGTTAATTAGGGAAAACAACAAAAATAATTTGGTACCATAAGAAACAGTCAGACATAACCAAAAGTTTGATATAGGCCTAAGCGAGTTTGACATAATGAGATTCAATTGTAAATCTTTAAACAACAGTATAGTGTCAAAGTTTTTGGTGGGCTTTGGCCGACCATACTAATTATATTGTATTATAGTGAGAAAAGGTCATTTGGGGTTATTACCAAATCCTTAACACCAAATTCCTTACTACGGCTGTAAACAAGACAGGGCGGAAGTACTTCCGCGATCTAATAAAGACCGAAAAATAGTTCCATCATTTTATTACTTCCAGGAGACACAGAGACATTAACACACATGAACTTATCCTGGAATCGTATCCGTACACCGGGTATAGGATGTATCGCCAAAGGAATTGAGGTAAGGTAGTGTTTTTATTGTAGTTCTATTGTTCAAATATAGTTAACGAGTATTAACAATTTCTACTCTTTTATGTCTAGCAAATTTATTTAAATTTATCAAACATGCTTTGTCTTGTCGCTCAAATTCACTTAACACTGTACCACCTAGCTAGTTCTTGAATAATTCATGCGCATTAAAAATAGTTCCATGTTAGGTGAACACGATTCTTCTTGTCTGTATTCATACGCCGATATCAGGATATATCCTACCAAGCATTAATTTTCCTATATATTCTATCTTCAATTCCAGGAAAATAATAGTTTGAAAGTATTGGATTTGTCATGTAATGGCGTAGACAACAAAGGTGCGGCTTGTATCGGACACGCGCTCGAAAGCAATATGTCTTTAACAGACCTAAATCTGAATTCAAACCGAATTGGTCTTGAAGGAGTTGTCGCATTGTTTACACACCTTGGTAAAAATGAGGCATTGAAAATAATGCGGGTAAATATGTTTTCACTCCATGTCTTCGCGACAACGCTAATACAGTGCAGCTTCTCCAAAGCAACACACTTCATTGCGTTCTTGTCTTGTGTTGTTACTCAAGAGAGTGCCGCTCTGGAGAGGTTGTGCTGTACTTTCTTTGTAAACCCATATAAATATACATATAAGTCTAAATTTTGCTTGTCCCCATAGTGTATATTCGTTTGGTCAATGCAGCTACAGGCTTGTAGTAGCAACACGAATTTGGAAAAAGGACTCAAGTACATGGATTATTTTCATGAACACAATGTCACTAGGCTTTTGTCTCCATTACAGACATGTTGGATGCGATCGTAGCCGGAATTTACAAATGTTACTTGTATAGTACTGGAAAACTATCGGTCTGATATTACTCGTTCTTTGCAATCTATGAATAAAAGTATACATACAGTACAACCTCTCTAAAGCAACACACTTTGGGAGTTGTAAAGTTATGTTACTGTTGAGAGGTTATTGCTCCAGAGAGAGGTTGAATTAATAGTTAAATTAGGCAGTGGGAAAATCATGCTGTTGTTGAAGGGAGGTTGTTGCTCAAGAGAGGACCGCTCTGGAGAGGTTGTATTGTATATACTTTCCGTCTTTCGTTGAAATTAATTTTGTCCACTGATTACTACAGTACAACCTCTCCAGAACGGCCCTCTGTAGAGCAACAGCCTCTCTATAACAACATCCTCAAATTTTCACTGAGCTGATATTTACTATAAATTTAACTTCTGTACAGCAACAAACTCTAAACAACGGCAATATCTTTAGCTCCCATAGGTTGTTGCTATACAGAGGTTGTACTGCTGGTTTATTTTTTCATAATATTTCCATTTTATTTCAGTTATCTAACAATCCAATAACGTTACAAGGACCTGTAGCTGCATTAAAACTACTCGAGCAGGGAGAGTCTGTACTTAGTGAGTTAGAGATAGCCGTAAGTAATCAACAAGTATAATATAGTCATAGCTAGTAACTTAATCATACTGTATGTGTGTATCTACAGATGTATACGTATCGATATCAACAATATGTGTGTAGCTAGATTTCGAAATATCGTCGGTCCTACTGCTGGGGAATCGATCTACCGTCAAAGTTGGGTAAGGTGGCCAAATAACCTATTTGTTGGTCCGACGTTAAACCCAGTATATTAAAACATTGCTATAACTAGATTATTCATACTGTTTTATCCAAACTGAAAGCGAACCTTTAAATGCATACATCTTACTGCTGTCCATCAGCCTTAACATCATCAAACTTTAGTCAAAGAAACACAGATCTTCATGTTGTGTATCTTAAAAATGATTTAAATATGTATACATGTAGTATTTCTTTCGGGGGGTATAAACTGTCCTTAATGATTTTAGTGGTAAATACATATAAACTGTATGCCAAAGTATTGGCACAAGTCTAAAACAAACAATTGTATTCTGAGAAAGTTTTAAATGCAGTACAACCTTTCCAGAGCAGCCCTCCATTGAGCAACAATTAATTTAGCAACTATTAATTTAACCTCTCAACAACAACATAATTTTGCAACTCCCAAAGGGTGTTGCTTTGGAGAGGTTGCTATGTAATAAACATTATCCACTTACAGGATGCATGCGTGCCACGTGAATTTGACGCCGTGTACGAAGACGTTCAGAAAACACGCCCCAAGTTCAAAGTTCATCTTGGAGGCTTCATGAACACTAGAGACATGTGCAAAGCCGAGGTGAAATCTAGCAAAGAATCCTGGCTGAAAGATCCCATGCTTGTGTTTATACATTTTGTAGAGTCACGAAATATTAAAGTGTTTGACATGTTTAGAATGTTCGACAAGGATAAAAGCTGTACCGTTTCACAAACCGAATTCAGGTCCGGATTAGCCCAGGTGGGATGTCCGTTAGAAGAAACCGACATAAAACATTTGTTGACTATGCTAGACGTGGATCGAAATGGAGAAATTGACATTGGGTGAGTCGAGTGTTTGTCTTGAAAAATAAAATAACTAAGTACAATGTACTATGAATCATCATCTACATACTAGTATATTATTTGATAATTATTTTCATAAAAAAAAAAACATTTGCACAATTATCTGAGACAGATTTGACATGCAATATTTCGAAGACTAATGTGTGGATAAATTTATATTGTCCAACAAGGAATCTAAACATAAGGCGAAATGTTTATGCCGTCGACCTTTAACATCTAAATCATATTAGTCAAGGTGATCATTTATTTGGCAACTCGGCATGTATACGTGTACACTATTTTCGACCAGATTACCTTAGGCGTAAAACATGTCTGTTTCTGGTTACATGCTCATTAAAAATAGAATAGGTAGGTTGGGGCTTTTTGCGCTTGAAAGCGTGTATAAAATTTTAAAAAATGAGATAGTTGAAGTACCGTTCCAAGGGCCACGTACAAAGTCTGGGATCGGAGGGAAAATAGGGTAGGTAACCAGAAATCAACAATTGTGTACGCCCTATATACCGTGAGCCTTAGATAATCGTAACTTAACAAAGACAGAAAAATTATTCACAGATTATTCACTAAATCAAAGGCTTATACCAGTAATTCATTAACCATTTCAGTGAGCTGGTAGATGGAATAGAAAAGCATAAGAAACGATTGGAGAAGTACACAACACTGGATACAAAACCTAAGCCTCCCACACGTCCGTCATCAAAGACGGACAACCGGACCCAGTCTGGACAGTCATCAGGTAGACCAACATCCGGTTTCACTAGCGAAACTTCCTCTGACGAAGAAGAGGAACTGATCCGAATCAAAACACCGTCATCCATAGCAACAAGACAACAAACTTCCACACCATCTCATCAAAATAGGTATTGTTAAATTACAAAATACAATACAACCTCTCCAGAACGGTCCTCTCTTGAGCAACAACCTCTCAAGAGCGACCCTCTCTCGAACAACAACCTCACCAGAGCGGCCCTCTCTTGAACATTAACCTCTCCAGAGCGACCATCTCTTGAGCAACAACATCCCTTCAACAACAACATGATTTTTCCCGCTCCACGATTAAGATATAAATTTAACCTCTCTAGAGCAAAAACCTCTCAACAACAACATAATTTTGCTACTCCTAAAGGTTGTTGTTTGGAGAGGTTGCACTGTGTTCTAGTATGTTTTGGAATTATAGAATTTCTACAAAACTTACAGTCAAACATATTACCTATGAAGAATGGCCACTTTTTTTAAGCAGAGTCATAGGCGACAGGGACCTCTGAATAACGGACAAAATGTGTGTAAAGGCGAAATTTCTCACCTTCCTACGACGGCCATAGTTCATTGGTCCGACCGCACTGGTGTATTCATATCTTCGATAACAAGCTTATGTACAACATATGTTAAACAAACTGGTGCTCAATATGTACCTAATGCAGGTCTTATATGCACCTTGGCGCTTCCAAATTCTCATCTTTATGGTTTGCGCTTTGTTTGTATTCATTTTACATTGTTTGCGGTTGTACACTTTTACTAATTCCAAGGATTGTTTCCAATACTGAGACAATGTATTTGGATTTCTGTTTTGGGGGTCCCTTCATGTTCATGAATACGATGGTTCTTTGCTCTGTTGCTCTGGTGTTTATGCACACCATTTACATTAGTTTTAAGAAACATAAATTATTTTTCAGGACTCAGGGCCCTGAACTCACCAACGACGCACCAAAAGACACCCAAGATATGACTGCAGATCTCACGACAGACATCGGAGGTGTAACTGTTTCAATGCAAAAGAGCTTAACTGTTGTGTGACCATTCTTAAGTTAAGAATACTTAGTTCATGTGTGTGATTAGAAAAACGTTTGTAACATCCGCTAAGGTCATTCAAATTATGCAGCCAATCCTACGATATTACATTGAAGATTCCACGTGACAACAGACTGTGTTTGAAACCAGACTGGTCCAATGACATAAAACAACCAGAATTCACTGCATAACGATGTTATACCAAATCATTACGCAATGACCTATGTTCACAATTGTACATAATTTAAAAATTATGCATGATTTACACTGTATCTTAAGATACAATGATTATTTATATACGACTGTGTTTGCAGTCACATTTGAATAAAGGATACCCTGTGAATAAAAGCCATTCTTTTAGATAACCGTCATAGATTATTTAGAACAAACTGACCTCGCAATCAAGGCTATCTGCCAACGAAAGAGCCATTGTGTTTTCTCAAAGGATGATCTTTGTTTACAGGTTTGATTGTAAATAATTTTGAGATCTATCTTTGTTGTTGTTCTTAGTGAGAATAATCTTTCAAATGTACAGACACATGTACTCTGGTACTTGGTGACCACGTGTGCATCCTAAATCATCATGACTTCAGATCACTGTAACCTCTCACTGATAGAGGGTCGTGGGGTCGAGCCAAACTACCGACCATGTCTCTTTATATGTGAAAAAGTAGACAGTTGCTTACGGAGGATGGGCGTCTAGTACTGGTTCTTACCAGGAACGATGGTTAGATGAAGTTTCCACCTCATATGAATCTGACTGTTGAAAAGGGGCATAAACTCAATCAAACAAACGTCCTATATCATGGTACAACGCAGATGTTTTTGTAACCTTGGTTTTATTTAAACAAAAAATAACAACAATAACATACATATGCATTTTCATCAAAAATAAAATCCAGACAAAAAATATTTGAATAATTCAATTATCATAAATCGCAGGTAATCGGTTAATTCCTATGTCAATTGTAACAAGAAAGGTATGGTGTCAATATGCAGTTCATCACAATAACTAAGTTTGTTATGATCAGAAATTCTTTTCTAAATGTTTAAGTGTTTGTGTGTACCCAGTGAACGTCACAGCATTGACCGGAAATGCTCTTAAAAATGTAACTAAAAATCCTTTGTAAAAGATCGGTACCCCACCCTCTTTGTACAACGTAGAAATACAGTGTAAGAACCCTCGGTATTCTCCTACAAAATCCGCTTGAATTCGACTTTTAATGACGTCAAAAGGAAAGATGGACGCCCACGTGAGTGAGCCAGCAATTCCACCGGCTACTAGACTAGCTATAATTCCGTTGGAATCGGTCCATCCCTTTTCATGCATTTTCGCGTAGAGTACTTCAAATGAAAGACAATAGATGCCGTAGGAAGGAACTTCTCGATACGACATTGCTAGACCCCCTTTGTAAAGTCCGGTTATACCCCGTTCCCTGTATATTGCCATGGCACACTGTAAGGGTCCTTTGAACATTCTGGCAGGGGCCTCTGAAAGAAGAAGATGGATGCAACGTGTAAGACAGCTAACAATACATTCCAGCAATGTTGCGGTAACAATATGGCGCCAAATGACGTCGTTACGCCAAATGACGTCTCAACGTCAACGATGACGTCGTGTCATATTAAGGTATTAGTAAACTCCCTGCAGCGGTTACCTCCCTTGATCAGTATATTAGCAAAGCGTGACGTAACCGGTGTGAGGAGTTCGAGGTATTAGATGTATAATGCATTACCTCCATTTTGAAGAGTACTCATTCCTTGAGGGTCATGGGTTCAAACCCCACTGGGACCAATTTTTTTTTTTTTTTTTAGTTTTTAGGTAATGTTTTGTACTTAGAACATTACATTAACACAGCAATATGAAGGAAAATATATATTCCAAAATATTTTGTTTAGATTATAGGAATTCATACATCGTTAATTGACCCTTCCTCAATCGCACTGTAGCCACGCCTACTCTGGCAACAGGTGCTTGTCGTCACAAGGTTAGACAAACAAAGTTAAAAATGGCGGCGATCACGAAGAAGCGTAGCGTACGTTTGGATTGTATTCCTAGCGATTTTTCGTTATCATACTTGTCTGAGGATACGTTGACGCTGAAATCTAAACAGCAAGGTTTCAAATACTTTAATGAAGGTTATTTTCATAATGTGGGACTGTTTATGTGTGATGAAAATGGGATTTCCGTCGCTGCTAAATGTTACCGTTCTCAACGAAAATCGGAGAAACCACATTCCATTCACTTCGATATCGGAATGGAGAGGATAACATTTGCTCATTGTTCATGCCAAGCAGGGTGAGTTTCGTACAGTTATTAAGCCTTTCTGCGGAAAAATGTATCTGACAGTTAAGAAACAATTAAATTTAATCGGTTAACAGACGTCATGACTACTCGCGTGTACTCTTATTTCATATGCTACTGGAGTGTTTCAGATTTATTTCAATGTAAATGAAGATCCTTACATATAGACAGACCGGAACAGTACGCGGACACTTTTCCTCATATGTAACTATTTCGTGTAATTGAGGCCGTGTTTCAAATCATCCAGTCTATGTAGTTTTGAAGATGAATCCTTGCTTAGAAATTTACAGGAACTTGATTGTAAACAATGCACTACGCATGCGCAGTCAGGCATCGCGGCAGGTACAGCCACGGCTCAAAATTATTGTACAATTTAACCAGTACGCGGACACCCGTTTATATAGACGTAAAATGGTCAAATAAAGTAAAATCACATTAAAAATGTTTTTTGTGTGTAATTATTTCATTTACACGTGAAAATTGAAAGAAATTATTTTTTCTATGATGAAATATTAACATGTTTAAAGCATTGAGTGCAATACGTCAATTCATGTATTCTTCTTTACAAAAAACATGCAGAACAAAGACTCTCCTACAGTTTTAGTTTGTACTTTACAGAAATGAGTATTTATCTAGATTTACTTATTTCCATCACTACGTTTGTAGCTTACGGGAGTTACGGACGTCAAAATAAAATTATAAAATGGAAACAAAAACATTTGGAAGGTACCTGTAGTCACATGGTTCAAGCGCCAAAGCGATAAAGATGCGAGTGTTGCTGAGATAAATTATGTGTCGCAAGATCGATTGTGTATATCAGGTTTTTTGTTTATTAAAAAGTCTATTCAAGTGAGATTGTCTCATATTTATTAAATACGTATATTATTTTAATCAGTGGCGATTTTCTTAGCCATTTACACAAGGACTTGCATATTTTTACAAATATCAATTTATTTTGTTTATATCGTCTGCTGATCAGTATAAACAGGAAGTGTAAACAGAATATGTATCATACCGGAAGAAAGGTAAGTTTGCTGCGAATATAGGTAAGTAATATCGGTATCGTACAGGATGTTTTAAATCTTTAAAACTCGCCGAATGCGAGGGTGTCCGCGTACTGGTAGCGTCCGCCTACTGTTCCGGCCTGTCTATTATTTTCTGTGACAAAAAACTGGATATTTAACGTCATCGTTTTGTACATACCAGGTTTAAAAATAAAACATTTATTTATAGGGAGAACAATGGAAACCCCAATAATGCATTTTCAGAGAATCTTTAGATAATGGATAGTGAAAGAACATTTTTTGAAAAAAAAAAAAAGATTTCTAGCTTCTTGTGTTCAATTTCAGTGTAATCCTCAACTTTTAATGAAAATTATTTCTACATTAGTTAATTACATTGCTTAAGATTATTTATCAGGTCATCTATGATCTAGCAGAAATCCGAATTTAAACATAGTCTTCCATTTTTTAAATAATATCTGAGCATGGAAAAGAAACAAATGATGATGAAATATTTACTCATTTTTTAAATATTATGTTCATGTATGATTAGTATTGACAAAGAAAATGTATTGTTGTTCTTTTATATTCATATAGTGCATGTGGATCCTGCTCCCACATTGTCGGACTGGTTCAAGCTCTGTGTCAGTGGCAGCTAATGGGATTTACCACCATTCCTACAGATCTGTCCTGTACTTCTCTTCCACAGCAGTGGAATAGACCAAGGGGTCCTAAGATTGAGGGAGAGCCAGTACCATCCATAACTTTTGTTAATCCCAAGCCTGATCGAAAGAAAATTCCCATCCAGAATAAGTTAGTGGATTGCAGGTATGTAGATAATAATGTGGTTACAGTAAATATTTGATCTTCTGTGTTGTTAATGTAATGACTCGGCATGATGTGCATTAACTTTCTTTAATCCCTTCAAGATAGAACAAATACATATTTGCATATACAGCACACTCTACGTAGGTTAAATTTATAGCAAATAATAAAATATCAGCTTAGGGAAATTTTGAAGGTCTTGTAATTCTATAGAGGTTCAAGTAACCATGGATTTCTGACACTCAACTTTTCAAAACAAGATGGTGAAACTTTTTAAAATTTGCTATAGACATTATACACACACATTAATTAATTTTGAGAAAATTTCAGGCGTTGCCCCGCTTTAATTTTTATCTTAGTGATACTTATCAATTTGTTACTTTTTGGTAATAAGCAAAAATCTTCACTAAATCTTAAAGGGGCGGGGTTATATTTTTCATTTTTTCTGCAACATATTAGTTCCAAACATCATATTTATACTTTGGATTGACTAAATATTGGTTTCCCTGAGACTTATACACATTTTTGCATTTATTGTGTCATCTGTTATAGAGATATAGCAATTTTCATACAGGTGTCTTCATTAGATTCTAAGGTACTATTTCACGGTGGGGGTAGAGAAACAAAAATAGTTGTAACTCTCTTAACTGATGTTTTTAAAAATTCACCTGTGAGTGTACTAATGGATATACAAAAGAATGACATTATCTAAAATACAATCCTGAACACTTCATATTATACGTCTAATACCTTAATTAACAATTTGTTCACATGTTTGACTGTATCTATATAGTGTTATTTAGTTAGTATTCCCATTGGAATAAAAATAAACAAACTTTGATATTTTCAGTTTTAATTATTATGGTAAAACCCCGCATAGCGACCATATCGTTATTAAGGCCACTTAGTTATTATGACTAAATGATTGTCTGACGTGTTTCCAATCACTTCGCTATATTTTGAGATTGTGACAACCTTAATATAACGGCCATTTGTCTGCCACTAAGATGGCCTTAATATCAAGGGTTGTATTGTACTTTTAAATCGCCTACCATACTAATGATTACAAAATTGTAAATCGATCTTTTTTTTATTGAAGCATATGAACTGATCCATTATATTTACATTAGAAATTATTTGTGTTTGCTTAGATATCGAACGCGGCCATTACACAGAAATTTAGGATGAAAATAACCTCACTCTGGATTAACAAGCAATACAATTCATATAAACTTGGTAAAAAATACATATTTCATTACGTCACGCATACCGCTATGGCTAACTTTATTATTACTTCATTTTGTTGCCATTAACTGATACTTTTGTGAACAGAAAAGATTTAAACAGCTACAGTAAAACCACCGAAAACCGGACTCCCTAAAAACCGGAATTCCCTGAAAACCGGACTCCCTAAAAACCGGACTCCCTGAAAAACCGGACTCCCTGAAAACCGGACTTCCTGAAAACCGGCCTCCCTGAAAACCATACTCCCTGAAAAATCGGACTCCCTGTAAACCGGACTCTCTGAAAACCGGAATTCCCTTAAAATCGGGATTTTTCGGATTTTATCAAATATTCTCTGAAAATTTCTTTGAAAAACTTTTGGCCCAGTCTGAAAGGGGTCCGGTTTCAGACGTAACTTCATTATAATCATGAAAACAGCAAACTCATGTTTAGAATCGGTCTAAATTTGAAAAAGAAAATTTCGTAATTATGCATTATACCATCACTGACTGACGGAAGATTTATAAACATGTTAGTTAATGACAGTTTCTCTGTAGGATATTGGAAAATCCCATTTACGTGCATAAAATAAAAAAGGAAAAAACGCAACTTTAAATTCACGTGTAATATACTTTTACCTTTAAATTCACGGGTAATATACTACTTCCTTTAAATTCACGTGTAATATACTAAGTTACCTTTAAATTCACGTGCAATATACTACTACCTTTAAATTCACGGGTAATATACTACATATAGTACCTTTAAATTCACGTGTAATATACTACTACCTTTAGATTCAAGAATAATTTTCTAATACATTAAAATTCAAGTATTATATGAATTATACCACCTTTCGCTGCCTTTTCTGTAGCATGTGGAATCTGGGACTGTAAAGCTGTCTTTATATAATCGACTGGTACAACAAACACCAGCTGGGCTGCCCCACCCACGCAACCAGACATGTATATATTTAGATAATTAGATTTTCGCTTGTCTTTGTCTTTTTCTAGATATGTCAAGGTGTGGCCATATACTCCAAAGAAAGTCGAATTTACCAAACCGAATGAGAAAAAGGGCCATGATAGCCCTCTGTAGAATCCCTTTATCTGTAAAAAATCAAGAAGACATTCTATATAGACACGAAACTACTTTTATTGGTACATAGAAACCTGTGAATAAAGGTCACCTTTTGGAAAGACATGATATGGCCTTTATTGACAGGAGACCTTTATTTGGAGGTATTTTTGTTCTATATATTCTATCAAGGTTTTTAAAAGAATGACCATTATTCACATGGTGGACACTAATACTAGTTTGAAAGTAAACACAATTATCAACATAGTTTCTAGATTGAAATAACTTATTATCCAATTTATTTATCATTAGTAATTAGAGTGAATTGAGAAATGTTATCAGTTATCAGGTATTATTCATTAATTTATCAAATTATCTTTATCAAAATAAAGTTCACTTTACGTTCGATAACTCGAACATCTTTCTGATAAGCAGGACGTTATCTCGAGGTTCGACATAAAGAACTGATTAGATAAAATTCGGTCTTTCAGAACAGCAGTGATTTAATCAACACTCTTATCCAATAATCTTGTCCAATCTTATACAATGTACAAATGCATAATTATGGTAAATCATTTATTAACTTAAAATACATGGGAACCGGTGTCATAGAGTTGATAAGGTGGCTGACAGCATCGCCATAACGTCACATTAATTTAATTATAGAACTAGAGAGTAGGGATATAAATGCCTCAAATAAAAGTAGGGCTATAAATGCCTCAAGTAAGAGTAGGGATATAATGCCTCAAATAAGAGTAGGGATATAAATGCCCCAAATAAGAGTAGGGATATAATGCCTCAAATAAGAGTAATGTTATACATGTCCCCAAATAAGAGTAGGGCTATAAATGCCTCAAGTAAGAGTAGGGCTATAAATGCCTCAAATAAGAGTAGGGATATAAATGCCCCAAATAAGAGTAGGGCTATAAATGCCTCAAATAAGAGTAGGGATATAAATGCCCCAAATAAGAGTAGGGCTATAAATGCCTCAAATAAGAGTAGGGCTATAAATGCCCCAAATAAGAGTAGGGCTATAAATGCCTCAAATAAGAGTAGGGCTATAAATGCCCTAAATAAGAGTAGGGATATAAATGCCCCAAATAAGAGTAGGGCTATAAATGCCTCAAATAAGAGTAGGGCTATAAATGCCTCAAATAAGAGTAGGGCTATAAATGCCTCAAATAAGAGTAGGGCTATAAATGCCTCAAATAAGAGTAGGGCTATAAATGCCTCAAATAAGAGTAGGGATATAAATGCCCCAAATAAGAGTAGGGCTATAAATGCCCCAAATAAGAGTAGGGCTATAAATACCTCAAATAAGAGTAGGGCTATAAATGCCTCAAATAAGAGTAGGACTATAAATGCCTCAAATAAGAGTAGGGCTATAAATGCCTCAAATAAGAGTAGGGCTATAAATGCCTCAAATAAGAGTAGGGCTATAAATGCCTCAAATAAGAGTAGGGCTATAAATGCCCCAAATAAGAGTAGGGCTATAAATGCCTCAAATAAGAGTAGGGCTATAAATGCCCCAAATAAGAGTAGGGATATAAATGCCCGGTTATCCTGAATCTTATCTCCCATGTCTCTCTCTCTGGAGCGGCTCTGAAAAGACGATGGCTGTCGCATTGGCCCTAACAAGTAGACATGAAAAGTTAACATAAACGTAGAACTAAAGAAGGCAAAGAAACATACCACTCCAAACTTGTTGATATTCTTAATTGCGTCAAATGTGCCTTTATACTCATGGCCACTATGTTGTACTTGTAACTGGACCTGAAAATATAAATACATGTACAAATGTACAGTCAAACCTGTGAACAAAGGCCATCCTTGGGAAAGAGATAATGTGACCTTTATTGAAAGATGGCCTTTATTTGTATGTTTGAATGTTCATAGCCATAGAAAATGTTATTAGGGTCCGTTTATCCGTCAGAAGAATATCAGGAAAACTTCTCCAAGTAGCATTTTTAATGTTAACACTTATATATTTCAAAATGTAGATTCCGGAAACCTAACATTCAAATTATAAAGGTATTTCTTTTCTTTTGCTTTCTCAAAGCTGGATTTAGGATAGATCTGCAATCTGTGTCATTAAAATGTTTGACGAATTATTTTCAACCGAATACTTTCTCCAAACTTACTCCGTTTCTCTAATAATTGACACAGCTGGATAATCATAAGCTTATATATATATAAGTTACATTCCTACCTTTGTCGTATCAAAAGGATGACCAACAACTAACCCAGCAGCACCTGTGGGTCAATAAGATTAAGTCATTACAATATCATATGTTGATATACAATATACATGTACAAAAATATAATAAGAGACGCATGTAATGAAAAACCTTCATTTATTGCAAGGGTCGGCAACGATATAATAATTATAATGATGTGTATTAGTCTTGACCTTGTGCGTATTGATTACTCACTCAAGTCATTTGACTTTGTTGAGCTGTCCATGCCCAAACATGCACAACTCAAATATCTAGTATACAATTATGACAATCAGAGCTCCTCATTATTTGTCAGTAGAAAATGCCTCGAACATATATATACAAAATGTATCAGTAATAGGTAGGCCGCCATATTGTTTTTGTTGTTCAAGAACGTACTTTCCATCATGGCTGACCGCGGGAATCCAAATGTGAAAATAATTAACCCGTTTCTCTTTCAATGGGAACCTGATTCCCATTTTATCAATTGCGAATGATAAACATGTTTGAAAGTCTGTAATTTTATCTACAAACAATTAGTTTCAAAGAAGTTCATAAAACCACATACTCACCGTTATTGGGAAAGATTACTTAATATGAATAATGACTGGACAACCTTTTATTTATTGCTACATGCAATATATACCAGATACTCGAGTAAAGCAATTTAAATATAGATTGATACAAAATATATTTACATCAAATGAAATAAGATTCAAATGGAACATTAGCCCTACAAAAAATTGCTATGTTTGTAATGTTACGGAAACTTATAGTCATATATTTACTGAATGCCCTGTAACTAACAAGCTATGGGCAGAAACCCAAAACATTTTTAAAAATTGTGGTATAAATTTAAACATACGTCATATAAAGTTTATTGCAATAGGATACAAGATCATTTATGACAAATAGCTGTATATGAATCAAATACTCGCATTAATAGGATTCAGCATGAGTAAGGCTTACTTTTTAAGCGAAAACTGGAAATAACCTATTGACATTTTAAGTATTTTTGCTGCTGAATATAAAACTCTTGCATGTTTCTATAAAAAAGGGCGTTAAGGATCGTTTCTTAACATGTTTTAGTGAAACCTTCTTTAATAACGAGCATTATTGACTGAAATATGTTCTCTTTCCCTGTAAGTTATACTCACTCTCTTGTTATTTATTCATTGTCATCAAAAAAAAAAGATCACATTATTATTATTTTGCGTCAGAGTTAACAGCTATGTAACAGTTATAAATATAATTGATTGTTTTTGCTGTGTAATTATTTGTATATATGTTGAACAAAATGAAATAAATGGATTACTGTTTTGGTAATTGAAAAAAAAGTCTGTAATTTTAAGAATGATTCCTGAAAACGAGTACCTATAGTGTCGAAACAGTAGTGACCAGAAACCTCATAACCCTACACTTTATTCCAATTGCTATTATGTATATAAAACTGGTTCCCGTTGACTTATGTGTACTTTGGTGCACTGCATCATGGAACGGGAACCAGTTTATTATGTATGTGTGCATAAAGCCTATTTTTGTGTCTGTGTTACTTTCACCTATCGCAATCAACGCGAGAATCAAAACTACTTCTTTGACGAACGGAAACATGACAAGGTGTAGTAGTGGGTAAGTATACCTATGATATATAAAGATCAAGATTTCTTGTATAACTAAGTAATATAGTATAAAAAATACCTGATAGTTTCAGAGCTATGTATTACGATAGTATTTGCTCATACATTCCACTCATTCGTGTGGAATAATTGTACGCCATATCTAATTTATTACGTACATCGGACCAATTAGTTACTGTATCATAAACAGTTACTCATAAAAACAAGATCAGGCAAGCATAAGAGGTGAGGTTATGTGAAGATATGTATTTTAGCCGTCATTCGCTCGACGCGCATGAATTCTGATGCGGTTGAAAGTACAACGTTTTTAACACTATAGGTTCTCGTTTTTTTTCCAGAATCATTCTCATAATTAAAGACTTTCAAGCGCACATGTTTAATGTCCGCGATTGATAAAATGGGCATCAAGTTTCCCATTAATTGAAGAAAAACAGATTGCTTCCATCGTTGGATTCCCAGGGTCGGCCATGTAGGAAAGCAACCCAAGAACAACAACAAGAAAATGGCGGCCTGTCTATTATGTCCGAGGGACTTTTCTTTAGACAAACACCGAGGAATCCCGATTGACATATACATGAATTGTACAAAAGCCGTTGATGACAACATCACAGGTATGGTAGAAAGCTATTTAAACCATACAACTCCGAACTAAGCAATAACATGAGAACTGCTACGAATCCTTGGTCACTGCATTCATGCGTAACTATAGAAGCCTCAGATATTACCTTTTGTGGGTTGCCGCATAGCTATCAAATTTAGACAAAATGTACGAGGTATCCTTTCATGTGTTATTGTTTACAATAACAAATGAAGCATGATTCATACATATGTATAAATTATGCTTCGACAGAATTCACAGATCACGTGGTACCGATTTGTACACATTCATTACTCAATGTGATTGTCCTTAGAACAGAAACCGTGAATTAACAGCTGACACGCCCATGCGTGACCCTAAATCAAAATTTCTGATGCGATGCACATTCAAACATTCGTGATGACTGTTTTAAATATAAAAACTGTCATGTATATACATTTATGCATTCATAAAAAGCAACCCGAAATATAACGCAGTTGAAATTAAAGTGAAATTAAGGTAACATTCCTATGGAAACTGAATTATGACACATACCTCCTATAGCCCCGGCAATGTAGTCGTGAATTATGGTATCCGACGGCATGTCTGTGCATTTAATATAGACTAAAATCAAAGACTACGAGTGTAGGTAACGGAAAGTACGTGATCCTTCATAATCATTCTTTTCTACACATTAACACTTTCTGTCTACGTTTAAGTATAAATAACATTTATACATGTTAAACTTCAAGTGATACGGTTATTTGTTCGGTTAAAGAGTAAAGGGGTCAAATTAAAATTTTATTTGCACAATAGATAAACCAATTAATTTTTATTTTTGTATTATTTACATTATGTATCTATTAAAATACGGTCAATTATTCGCTTACACTTATAACAATGACAATATATATACAATGTCATATACTGTCGACATTTTTTCTGTGTTGTTTTCCCATTTAATTCAATACATGTACATCTGTATACACAGGCGTGTCTTTGTGTAAAATTAATCCGACCATGTTATGGGACTGGATTGTATAGCGGAGGTATCGAAGGAATTATTATAAATCAATACATGTAATTCTGTTTTCGTTAAAAATAAAATCTGACATGCAAATTTAATATGTCATACTTTTTCTCTTCCTAACTCTTTTTTGATTGGGTGACATTGTTTATCATTAATTTTGTTTTCTTACAAAAACAACAACAAAATAATATTATGCCTCACTATCCTCAAGTGAATTTATTGACTATTGTGGTCCTCCCGTGATCGAGAGGTCATGTTGTTCACCAGCCCATTTATAAATACGTATGCAAGTATATATTTCTTCTTTTAATGATGAAAATGAATAAAATTTAAATCTTCATTCAGTAACCATAAACTTCAACGGGTCGTTTAGTTTTGAACTTTTGACTGTCGGATATATTCGCACATGAAACTAAGCTCCGATGTTATAAAACTTGAGAACAGTCTCCGAGCTGAAATCTCAATTCTTTTCTCAAAGTATTGTGTTTGAAAAAAAAGACTTGAGATTTGAGTATGTTGTCAGACTATGTTTACGATTATATCATCATTGTCTGATTATAATTGTCTTAGACACATTAGAAGGCAAGCTATGGATTTCAGCTAAGAGACCGAATTCTAGTTTTATAATCTCGGGGCCTGATCTACATGTATGTGGTTGTCAATCGGAACAACTCTGTAAAATATGACATAATTCTGTAATTTCTATCGCCGGCATCTTAACATTTTGAACAGCCTGTGTACTAAACTACCTACTGTGTTATACGTCATGACAAATGCGATGATGCCAGGGAAGCACCAAGTGATATGGAGCAGGTGAAGAGAGGTAATACACAACAATAAGGTTAAACAACTTGATAGAGTTGTTTCCCTTCGGAGAAAATGTTTTGGTCGGAAAAATAAATCAGTCCTTATTCATGACTAAAATGTAATCAATCATAAATAAGAATAATACTAGAAGCTATGATTCATCAAATTTTCCAATGTGTATCATAAACGTAAACTAAAATGATTGGTTTACATGCACAATGCGTGTACAATGAATATCAGTAAATGCAGTTAAGCATATGAAAACCTGACTCCACGAAAACCAGACTCTCAGAGAATCGGAACTCTCTGAAAACTCGAATTTTCTACCCTGTCAGAAGGGGGTACGATTTTCAGGAATTTTAATATATAATAAGTGTATAATAAAATATATACATATAAACAATGAATGAAATATAGTGTTCCCTCCCTACAACAGCCACCATTGGAAGGACAAAAATCGTTGAGTCGGCTGTTGTTGAGAGAGTGAAAATATAGTATCTAAAACATCAATTTGGGTTGCTAGTATACTGGATGGAACAGGGAGGTGACTGTTGTTCGGAGGTGACCGTTCATGGAATATCAATAGACAAACACTCAAGTTCACCCTGCCAAACGTAAGCAACCAAACAAAGAAACATAATACAATAAAATGTCGATTATCCGAAATCGGCGGGACCAAAATATTATTTCGGATAATCCATGGTTTCGGATAACACGATTCGGATAATCGAGTTTTTTATTTTGAAATATAAAGGGGAATTCGGGACTTAAAATTCATTTCGAATAACACCGAGTTCGGATAATCGTGGTGTTACTGTACCTCATTCAGGCATGTGCATGTACGTATACACTGTATATGTCAGAACAAATTCGCCCAGGAAAATAACCTTGCAGCGAAACGAAATACAAATACAGTTTGGAAAAAAAATACATACACTCAAGTTAACATTAACACACACATGCGTTTATTCACAAATCCGTACTTGTGAATGTACTCGCAGCTAGAAATCTAATAAAGATTCATAACATACCGTAAGCTGTATTGAGCACACACGGTTTATGAAGTAGCATGACATTTTGAAAGATCTACACTTTGATGTTTGCTGATGTTAGATTAGTCGAATAAATTAAAGTTTAAAGATGTACTTATATTGAAGTTTACGTCATTTTGTTCCAGATATACTGGCCTTGGTCACGGTAGTGAACAAGTGTTTTTAACAGTTCTCGTGGAATGTCGGCGACATCTGATCTTTCGTGGACTTTTATACATTTAACTACTAGTATCAGCTATCTGTATAAGTCGTAATCTTCAAAATCACATATTGAACTATTGGATATTCACACAAACAAAATTTCTTCAAGAATGTTAAAACATTTATTCAGATGAGTTCGTGAATTGACAATTATTTTGCTATTAAACATTTCTTACAGGACACTTCCATATTGAGACTGCCTCTATATTACGACCTCACTTTTTCTCGACATTTTAATTTTGCACGATTTAGTTTATTGGACTATTGAATAATGATAATATAAACCGCATAATTAAAATTTTATCCGTATTTGTTTATAATGCAATTGAAAAGAGAAATGATTTTTTCTATGTAAGCTAGAACCTTCTTTATTAATTTTGTCTAAGTACATGTATGTCACCACTGATCTTTACATTGCATCTTTATACATGTATATACATGTGCATGTAGGAATATATGTTAATGTATTGTATTGATATATGTCTACGATAGTTTATGCTTCAAACGAATTATGTGTGAAGAAAATGTCGATAGATTAGTCGAGTATGTAAATTTATCTACCGTGCTTAATCCTTAGGACTATGAAGAACCAAACTGACAATGCTCACTTTGTACTTCTACTGTTTCGACGATCTTCCTAATTACATACCTTCACTGTTTAGTAATAGCTGCCAAATCATATAAATGTACACGTATAATTACTTTGTATTTTATCATTTGTTATTACATGTATTAATATCACATTGTTTTTTATATCAACACATACAGTTTGGTTCACTGTAAATAATGTTATATTATGTATTTATACCTCTTGTCACAATACTATAATTATGTGCTGAGTGAAACTGTACACTGTAAGTATTCACGGGGTATGATAGGCATAATGCGTTATTTTCCGAAATAAAATGTCTATCTACGAAATGTATATCGTAATATCATAATCGTAACTACTCGGGCATTTGCGTCACAGAGAAATAAGCATTTTCTATACTATCAGACAAACACCAAGGAGTTCCGAATGAATGTTAGATTTGGGTTGTTTATAGATTTTATTGTATAACTCGTATATCTATGTTTTCTCGACATTTAAATGTTACAGTGTGACCCTGCCAGTATCAATACCATTTTTTGTCATAAAGGGTATCATAGTGTCAAGGTTTTACTGTACTTGTGTTTTTTACATTGTCACGTGATACAGTATTTATGTCACTTAGTCGGACATTGTTTTCCAGATAAGACTTTCTACGGTTGATCAGATCTAAAAAACAACAACATTACGACACTCGTATAGTAAGACAATTGTAAACTACTCGGCATTTCCGTAACCAAGAAATAAACATTTTCTATATTATCAGACAAACGCCAAATAGTTCCCATTGAAAGTTAGATTTGGGTTGTTTATAGATTTTATTGTTCACCGTACTTAATATTTTCCATTGATTAGTTTTTAAGACCTTCTTTTATTTTTTTGCCATAATAAACATATTGAATTTCATTTTTGAATGAATAGAGTTATTCGCATTTATGGACCGTGTGGTTTAAACATAACACTTTAGTCCGAAAATAGTTTGCAAAGGAATAATAATGGATGGGAACCAGGTAAAATTTAAAATACGTTACTCGAAATATAAAGATAATTTTAAAACCTTTAACTATATAATTAACAACACATTTAAGAATTTAATTAAAATGAATAAAAGCAATAAAAACGAATTTTAAATGTTACATCGCTTACAAAATTACTATTGTTTAACGCACGTGCTAGCCAGGTGTACGCATATATGGGGTCATCCTCTACCCTTAAAGCTGGGCAGTTACCAAAATGACCTTAGTTGCTAGTGGTGCCACATTAACCCAAGTGATACGAAAACGAAGCGTGTCTATCCAAAGAGACGTCTGAGTAAATTTCATCGATAGTACAAATTATATATAGATTTGATACATGCGTATTTTTGAAAGTGGACAGAATTGAAAAAAAATATGCCCACTATTCTTATTGAAAACAAAGTAATGTGTAGCTTTAACCATAAGAAAGGTTACTAGAATCAAAACGACGTTATGTTTTTGCGCACCAATACTAAATTTACTAAAAGATACTAATGTAAACTCCAAATATTACAGATATATTTTAGGATGAAGCATATATATACCTGATACTTATTACGAAAAAGAACAGAAAAAGGTTTCCCAAATTACAAACCCTTATTTTTTTAGGGGTCAAGTTACCCTGAACATTATTGATTTGTCTAGCCTCACCAGAGGCTTCACGTATGGCTTAAATTGCTTTATATTATTATGTTTCAGAGCTCCATCGAAGAGTCGTATTATATTTGGTTGAACAAAGGAGCCAAGGGACTGACAAAGGCCCAGTTAAGATCTGCACTATTCGATGTCGGTCAGAATCCAACGAGTATAGACATTGACCATTTCTGGAGTCATAAACACAAGAAAAGTAAGAGAAACCAAGTTCTACAATCACAATTCAGAATAAATGACATCACAAATATTTCTTCTTCGTTGGTGCATTTATCAAAAAGGTTACATAGTTGTAAAGGAGCTGCTTTGGACGAAAAAGATACGAGCGCCATTTTAAAGATAATAATCCGAAAGGACGGCCTACTACTATAAATACACTTGTAATAACTAGGTCAACACAATGCTACCCGTTTGTTTACACCCAAAACATCCCTAATGCTGCTTATTATACATTTATACTTGTATGAAATAAATATGAACAAGTTTGGAATTTATTGACAGTACAGTATTCTTTTCACAATTACAAATATATTACTTAATCCATTAGTGTCTAATAATTTTGATAGCATATGTTTGACATGTAATCCAAAAAAGTATTGGGCGTCCAAGTTGAAGTACCAGGAGTTAAACTATCTAGAGTTATATGGCTTGCTTCTCCTTTTTGTAGTCTTGTAAGTTCCATGCAACTAGCTAAACTAATTGACCGTAAATTATCAAAGAATCTTTACATTTCAGAAGATGACATTGCTACATTGGAAGAGATGAAAGAGCTTAATAAAGCTCTCGGTGATCCAAAAGTAAAATTAAAACATGCTTTGGTTCATTTTGATAAGGACGAAAACGGTGAGCTTTCGAAATATTGAGAAATATGTTTGTATGTTTATAGTATTGTTATTCTACTCTCGTGTTATAACGTCAAACAACCCGTAGTGTGAGACCTGATTATCATGAACGTAGGTTTTCGTCGATTATATATCTATTTGTTTCAGTGACGTTTTAATTAGATGCAGTCTTTCTATGATACCTTAGTTATAAACACGGCGGTCGTTTTACTGAACCCGATTTCACGGACTGCATTCTAACCAGATTCTACAAGGAGCCCGCAATTTCTCCACATATGGTTGAAATTCGACAAGCGCATTATCCTCAAGTTCTGTTTTTGTGTCCCCTTTGCGAAAATCTGATATATGGGTGAATAAAGTCAATAGGACTATAATGCGCACAGAGAAGGGATCGAAAGGGTACATGTTATAATCTCGTAGCAGATTACCTTTCCACCCCTTTCTCTCTCCTCATTTCTCTCTTCTTCCTCTCGACCTCTCTTCCTCTCATCCACCCTCTCTCTTTCTATCGGCTGGTGAAATAAATGATACTGACAAATTCGAGTGATTGTAATTCTCGGTACCAGAATGATACGATGGTTGGGTTATTTAGTTATTTCAGTCTTAATGAACAACATGTTCGCCTACATCTTAATTTAAATCAATCAATTGATGGTGTTGTTTTTGCAGGTAAGATAGATCGTAATGAACTGAAAGAGATATTGAGACTAACAGATCAGTTAGATAACAACAGTATAAAAGAAAATGATACCTATGTCGACCATATTCTGAAACTTGGAGACAGGAACGGCGACAACATGATTGAAATTGATGGTAGTATTTTTTTTCATCTAGCTGACTAAATTTGTTTAAGTCCTATGTGATGTTTCTTGACACCCCGCCCATAAATTCGTGTATCCGTCCGTCCGAACGATTTTAAACTGAATAAACATACTGTCATTGCTTATTATTTTGGTTTGCGATTTTGTCGAAATCATTGTTGTCAATACACCTCTGATAACAAGTCGATCATCGCATTGATCAATATCGGAATACTATGAAAACGAAGCTTGGTGTGGTTAACTTATTATACAGAGGGTCAAGGCCAACTGTACGGCCAGTTTACTCCTATAGTCTGCTGGTGTTCTCTGCATTATGGTGACGACCTAGCAAGATGACTTGCTAGTTCAATGACGTTGTATTAGAACTTAACAATGTTAAAAAAGAATCTGATAAAAAGAACATACTGTGGAATCATTCATTTTCGTTTGGGATTTAATTTCGTGGATTTCGTGGGTAGGGTTATCCACGAACTCAAATCTCCACGAATTTAAATGCAGAGATAAGATATTTCTTTTCAAAAATCAAAATCCGCGAATTCATGTCCCCACGAAATAGCCATTTTAGTAAAAAACCACGAACATTGAGCCCGACGAAAATAAATGAAAATACAGTATTAATTTTCAGTCTTAACTAAAACGACTTATTTAAAGTTATTTTCCATTTCTTATGACATGACCGTTTTATTTCCATCGGTATTTCTGATTTATCTATCAATTGCTTAACGGCCTATTCGACAGCTATGGTCATTTAAGGGCCGTCCAAGAAAGAGAGGGAAGAGAAGATACAGGGCAACCAAATATTTATATCCCTACTCATATTTTGTATATTTTTCCTGGTTCTTAATCGTGCCCGGTGTAAAGCATCGATTCACGCCTCACCCCCTTCCTGTGGTTTTTTAGATTCAGTAAACCTGGCTCGGTAGTAGAGGTGGGGACATTGAACAGTTTTCCTGAAATATCGAAATGCGGAGTCGAGATTCGCACCCAGTAGCGTAATTTCTGAATGACGCAAGAAAATTCTTATCCATTAAGCATGCAAGTTTCTAGCACCATGAACTATTTCTGTAGTCACATAAATGTTGTAAATCTTCTATATTTTCAGATCTTGTCGCTATGATACAAGATGGATTGTTCTGGAAACGATGAAGACATTTTGTTGTCTGTGAGTGAGCTTGGAATCCAGTCACAAATGAAATAGGAAATATTCTTGACCGAGTCTTAAATTGACCAATGAAAAAGCTACATTTTACTGAGTCTGAAAGTGACCAATGAAAAAACAATATTTTTATGTTTGTTATCAACCAATGAAAAAGCTATCCTTTTTAATGGTTTCCAATTTTGATATTTGAACAAAGTAGCTGACATTTGTCTGTTATACATTTAAAAAGATCAACGCTTACTTATTGAATACATATACATTTTTAGAAGCCACTTCAAATGAATAAATTATCCATTGGACAAAAGTTAGATTGCGCCTTTTAGATGTTGACTGGACGTTTTATAGGATATGTTTGTCCTTGAATATGATGAACTTTTGTCGGCAATTGATACGATTGACATAATATTATTAAAGTATGAAATAAGAAAATGTGTTTGTTATGAACTATATTCATACGAGCTATGAAGAAATCAATAATTCAAGATCCTACTATATAAGATATTGTGGCACTGATGATGTGGCGACAAACGCTCAGGACGAGGACAGACACCTGCGTGGAAGAGAACCGGATATGAACCACGAGAATTAGCGGACTTTGCCGGAAAAGTGCGATTGTCAACGTACAGTCAATGACACATAGTGCATAGAACTAGCTAATATATAAGCTTTAGAATTAACTTCATTAGTTATTTTACGAACTTGTGATCTATAAAGGTTGTATAAAGTTGAAACGCAGAACGCGTTTTTAGTTTTATACAATAAGATCTAAATCCAATGAAGTAAGAACATAATAAGAATCACAGTTCTTTTAAAGTTAAAACTCTTTAATTGCTTAAGCGCCGGTCCCCAACCCACCGTACATGCAAGTACGTATTGTCTACTTGCAAAACCACGGGCAGAATTTAGTGATTCGTACGTGGTGAGTACCGCCTCCGTATGGATTTGTAAGCACGCAGACACGCCGTAGCACTTTTAGTGCATGAGGAACTATCGCTGTGTTCGGCCTGCGGTCGGGTTACGGGTTTACCCAAGTACTCATCGTACTTGCACACACAACATACGAGCGAGAAAGGGCACGGTTCGTAATCAGCACGTACAAGTACGGCTTTCGTACGATAACGTGGCAATCGTACGACGACAGTACGTTGTAAGCACGTGTAACTCACCACGTGTGCAACGTACGATCACGCAACCCGCGTCGTGGCGTGCGGATCACGTACTTACACCTTACACAACCGCGCGAGTGACCTGCATATTCTTTCCTGCTCTTGCCACTCCATTCCCACGTTTTCAGAAAAAACGTTTCTTACCCAAATAACGTACGGACTTTAAAAGCACGCACGACGGGTTGTGACCGCACCTTTACATATCATCTAGCTTAAACATATATGATCGAGCTCGCAAACAAGTTCTTTTATATTATGCTCCGTTACCCGTTTATACAATATACAATATCGCATAATTATACCATGTAATCATGTAATAATAGATACTGTGCAACCTCTCCAGAGCGGACCTCTCTTGAGTAACAACCTCTCAACAACAACATAATATTGCTACTCCCAAAGGGTGTTGCTTTGGTGAGGTTGCACTGAATAGTTTTTAGTAAATTAAACAATCTGTATAGGGTTGATAAATTGTCTTTCAAGCCCTTTCAAGCGTTTAAATGGTTGGTTGATTTCTAATGAAACTGTAAATTAGTCAATTGATTAGTTTCTATTCATTAGCTTAATATTGCTTTAAAAGACTGGGTCAGTTTACTGTCACTTGAGGATTTAATTTATTCATAAACTTCTTTTCTTAAAGCTGACTAAATGTTGATTACTGTGTTTTGATCTACAATAAAATTCAATTTCGAAACTTTCAACAGTGCACAGTGTAACAGAAAAATCAAAATGGTAAATATTTGTTTCTTTTTTAATACATGTTAATTGGTCATACTGTTTGTTAACCACTTTCACATTCTTGTCTGTGACTTATATGATTAATTAATTACATTTGTATTTCATGAATGCCAGTCTATACGAGTCGTACTTCTTGATCGATATAACATGAAGATCATTTTCTTATTTCTAATTAAATCTTCATGATTTAATCTGGAAGTACATACATGTAATTACTGTTAAGTTTCTTTATTTTGACATGATTCTATATGATATAAGATTTTTGTAGTAACATATTTTCTAGACGAATTATACTTATGAGTATTGGTTTGTGAGTATATAGTATAGTGTCTATTACTAGTTTGGCTAATCATGGCCATTTGATTCGCTAATAGTGATGACTGAATCTATTAATAGTTGACAGTAAATCACGATGGCATTGTCTAGATAAGTTGTTGTGTGGCTATTTGAAGTTCAATGTGCTTGTATTGTAGTGCTCAGATTTATGGTAAATTCGTCAACATTTAGGGTTGATTCTATTTGATTTATGTAGGGTATGATTTTACCATGTGCTTGTGAACTATATGCATGAATTTATCAAAAACCCATTATTGTCATTATGATGTGTATTACTCCTGTCATGTAAATATGTTATACTCTCCTTTATGTAGGATTGAAATATAAAATATACAGTCAATATCCTTTATGAAAAAAGCAACTTCATACAAAAAAACATAAACCAATATGCTTCTTGTAATTCGTCTACCTATAACGTTTTGTTATAGTTTTTCTTGTTATGAATATAACACTCGTTAACAAACCACGGTTCAATGAATTTCTAAAATTCTATTTAGATACGACCTACGATAGACTAACAATATTGCATTAGCATTTGAAATTAGGCCATTTATGTGCGATGTGCATTGACCGGAACTAGGTCAAGTTATCACGGTGACAATTTCTTTTCATTTTACGCAAGTTTTTGGTTAAATGGTGGTAGAATTTATTTGTACCATCACAAGTACGTTACAGTATTACCTGTGAATAAATCAGGGTCATAAATAACACATTAAACAATGCTAGGTCCTGAAGGCTTTGCTATCGTGAAATTGCCTACATTTCTATCTTCTAATACCCAATCATCTACAATTCTTGATTCCGTTCCGTCACAAAAGATTAGCAACAAGCTACCATTTTCATTGACAATATGGTCTTTAGATGTACGTGGCAAATGAAATTCTTCAATGGAATCAACATGCAAAAAAAGATTCCGTAAATACTCATTTATCGACAGTCTTCTAGATGCCCAACGCTGTTATTCAAATTCCGTGTTAGAACAAAGTGACAACTTTCATCAAATAAAATATTGAAAGAAATCAATTCTTCTCAAATATACAATCGAAAAAATATATTCTCGGCTGCCCCCTCTGGAAATTTTACATATTAAACAATGATATTTCACAGTCAAGCCAGTAAACAAAGGCTACCCTTTAGAAAGACAAAATGCGGCCGTAATTGACAGGTGGTCTGTATGTGGAGATATTTTTGTTCTAAATAATCAATGACCTTTATGCACCTGGTGGCCTTTATTCGGAAATCATTTTGTTGTAAATAATCAATGACGTTTTTTAAAACAATGACCTTTACGTACTGTGTGGCCTTGTATCTGGAGGTGGCTGTAAACACAGGATTGACTGTAACACAGTCATGTACAGTTTGTAACAGTGCACCTTTTGGAATACACTTTATTTAGTCCATCGCTACACCTACGTAAGCACACATTTTTTAAAATTCATATTTTAAGACGAAGTGAGTAAAGTCGGGAACCGAATAATCGAAGGTTTCGTCAAGTGCTGTCTCGTTGAATAGTTGAAAGTCATTGTTTTGAAATGAAGGAGGTTTCTAGTGTGAGAATTTAATTTATTGTATGACTCGTCATTGCTCATTTGATACAGAATAAAAGTTGTTTGCTGGCATATTAACTTTAAAAAACTACTTTTATTGTTTCCGTAATGATTTTTTTGTTATCTAACTAACACCCCCAATAATTTTGGCTGTAATTAATTTTAAAAAAGTGCAAGGGGCTATAACGGATTGGCCCCGCCCCCTTTGTTAGGCAGAATCTACCATCCGAAATTGCTTCCCATAAAAAAAAACCATAACAATAATGCATTCTTAGATTGTGTTGAACAGTATTATAATGATGAATTTCATGTTGAAGAACCAAGAACTACAAGCGAAATATAACGATTGTACCGGTGATGGTGAAGGATTCACTCAAGATGAAGCACGTCAAGCCCTCACAGAGAATGGCCAGAACCCAACAACGATTGGTATCAAGGCCTTCTGGAAAAAGAAGGAAAAGGGAGAACAAGGTACAGCTTTGTTCACCTTATTTGACATAGGACATAAGAAACCATTTAAAATAAATGGTTTAATTTTGGCGGATAAGGAAGTGGGACATGGTTTTATTTTGGCGGTTGGCTATGAAACCGCCAAATATATTAGAACCCGCCAATTCATAAACATATTAAAAACGCCAAATTTTGCACCCGCAGAAATAATGACGTATACAGTAGTTATTTTCACATAAATATGAAGCTGCCGACATTGCTACAGTATGATAAGCTTCTAATGTAATTCGTTAATCGTTAAATGTGACCGAAATTCTAGCGCTGTTTATTCTTTGCGGTACAAAAAGCGCCGAAAAGGTACAAGTAATTCATACACAGGGACTCCGAAAAAAGTGAACTTGAATGGACATATCAATCAGCCAATACAAGCATTCATAGTATTGAGAAATTGACAATATTAATTAATATTTATTGTTATCATTTTGTTTTGTTATACCAATTTACAATACCTTTATATGTATTTGTAACCATTTTGGTATCCAAAATGTATCTAAGTTATGTGATGCTACATTGCATAAATCAAACGTGAAGAATTCATTGCTACGTACCTCACACTACTGATTTCATAGTGATTGCGTTACGTTGAAGGTTTTAACGACAAATTATGAGTTGTTACATGGTGTATGCCATATTGGATTAGAATGTGTTTCTTTTGCGACAATGCATTGCAATATCTACCTTGTATATGTACGAGTATTGGTCTGTGCGTAACACTGGATCAAAGTAACATTACTGTAACTCAGATACAATTTGCGATACCGGGAGTAGACTAGCAATACCCAGAGTGTACTAATAATTGAACTCGGAATAATATATCGTCGCTTGAGAGTAATAATGAGCTAACTCCATTTTTACCATTTTGAGAAAAAGGCCAACATTCATTCAATGTCAACTGAAAACATGGAGATATCTCAAATGTGATTGAAAAACTTTTAAATGGGCACGAGGAGATAGCTCTCTCTGAGACGTATCCAAATAATGTAACAATCATCAAAACGGTAGATACACCCCTACTAAACGGTGGCTCTTTCACATTTTTGTGATCTGCTAAATATGAGCCATCGACACTTTCGTTATAGAGCCATCGATCAATAACAAAGCTTAACAGGTAAGCACATTTTATAGAAATATCCGTTTTAAAGCACACGCTTGTTTTTCAAAAATCAAAGAATGCTATGCCACCTAGAATACAGGCCTATGTGTAAAAGTATCGAAATGCAGTTAGCTAGCTATTGGTTTCTGAGTCAGCACATGTAAAGATATTGCCTGTTGGTGGACAATTTGATGGTAAAACCGTACGACGCAGTCTCTCGGGGTGGCTTGAGAACGGGAATGAACTTCTCACCTGACCAAATAAAACTTCCAATACGTCAATACGTTATCTTTACAAGTGCGTACTCGGAAAACCCAAAGCTAGCTAACTGCATTTGGATATTTTTACACAAAAGTCTGTATTTTTCATACATTTGGAAAAACTTCCCATGTTGATAAACAATATGGGTGCTCACAACGAGGACGGAAGTTCCCCACAACATTTTTGCCGAAGGATAAATTACACTCGTTATGAGTTAAACGGGCGAGTTATCCATGAAGGTTGATTCCTTACCAACGTTTTCTTTATTTTTCATAAAGACAAAATAACAGTAAAAGAATTGTGCGAATTGAATGACTCATTTGGTGATCCCGTTAAAAACTTGAGGGCTGCTCTAAAGGTGTTCGATGAAGACAACAACAGTAAGTACCACTTCGTTCCAAAATTCGGATCGCAAGTAAAACATAGCTCACCCGTTACTCGTACATCGTCTGTCAGTTATACAGCACCACTGGTAACTCATATATAACTCGTCTGTCGCTCTTATCTTGTGTCTCAGTAGTAGCTACACCGGTAACGCATAACTTGTCCGTTCCTCAATCATAACTAAAGTCTTATTCATAAACCAATGTGATTTGTGTAATGATCTCGGTGATAAGTCCATTTTATATTACAGTGTCCAATATTTAAGATACAGCGCACACGATACATAGATAAAAACACATACGAGAAACCAAACGTGGTGTTTATCAGTCTTTTTACCGATGATAATGCTACTAAGCTTACAAAATTAAGTATTTTTTGTAATATCATCATGCAACATTTCAGAACGACGTAACAAAACAACAATATTGATCTCTCTTTCTTTGCTAATTGCCAATTTATATGTTGCATGCTCTTTTGACTGTACTTTATATGTTGTAAATATTTTGATATCGAAAGGTTATGATTATTGCTTGTTAACAAAGGAAATGCTACATTTTAGCAACATTTGTAATACACGTACATATGTATGAACATTACATGATGTGTTTCCTTTACAAATATTAACCATCTTTTTCAAAAGCATTTTGTTACATAAAAGGAAACAATAATATTTCTGAATTTAATTTAATAAAATAGTGCAATCTACTTTAATTCTGAGGACAAAAATAGCATTCGCTACCCAATGTCACCGTGACAGTTATTTAATAAACATGTATTGCTGAACCTTTTGCCTGTTAATAACAGGAGTTTGCAAAAAATTGTTTGAATAAACTTTGAAACTTTGTCCATAAACAATAACTTGTGCGTTAATCATTACATGTCCGTAACACTTTTCCGTTACTCATAATTTGTCGATAACGCAGCTTGTCCGCTACTAATAACTTTTCTGTTACTCATAACTTGTCCATAACACAACTTGTCCACTACTCACAACTTTTCCGTTACTAACAATTTGTCCATTACTCATAATTTGTCTGTTACTAACAATCTGTCAGTTACTCGTGACTTATCCAAAATACAACTTGTACTTGTCCGTTACTCATAACCTGTCCGTTACACATAACTTGTCCTGAACACATAACTTGTCCGTTACTCACAACTTGTCCGTAACACATAATTTGTCCTGAACACATAACTTTTCCTGAACACATAACTTGTCCGTTACTCACAACTTGTCCGTAACACATAATTTGTCCTGAACACATAACTTTTCCTGAACACATAACTTGTCCGTTACTCACAACTTGGCCTTAACACGTAACTTGTCCTGGACACATAACTTGTCCGTTACTCACAACTTGGCCTTAACACGTAACTTGTCCTGGACACATAACTTGTCCGTTACTCACAACTTGGCCTTAACACGTAACTTGTCCTGGACACATAACTTTTCTGTTACTCATAACTTGTCCGTAACACATAACTTGTCCGTTACACATAACTTGTCCTGAACACATAACTTGTCCGTTACTCACAACTTGTCCGTAACACATAATTTGTCCTGAACACATAATTTTTCCTGAACACATAACTTGTCCGTTACTCACAACTTGGCCTTAACACGTAACTTGTCCTGGACACATAACTTGTCCGTTACACATAAAATGTCCTGAACACATACAGGAGGAGTTTCGTACACAATTTTATATCTGCTGGTGCAATGAGCTACGTATCTTCTGCGTGTTCTGTATCAATTAGATCTCTCACATCTTGTTGTGCGGACTCATCCGGCCTATACACACAAGAGCACATACACGCACACAGCTTTGTATAGCAAACGATCCGAGGAATTCCATTATAAACAGGCCCTCACTTTGTATGCAATTTTGCGCGTGAAATAATCCGAGAACGGTCCTCGGAATGTACCTCAGGTCCCCTAAATAACTCTGTTTGGGGAGAAATTGACTGGCTATGACTTATACATAAATGTTTGACATCTAACCCTAACACCCTGTAAAATCTTGTAAACGGTACCCTTAAAATTGTCACATATTTCCACGATCAAAATCAGTCATCACAACGCTTGCTATACAAGCACACACACACACGCACGCACACACCCCGCACCCACGCACGCACGCACCCCCCGTACGCACACACGCACGCACCCTCGCACATATCCTGATAATCATACACCCAGCCACTTACAACATGCATACACACGCACGCACACGCACATGTGCACACGCATCTAATCTAAAATACATTATATTATCAGATTATATATCGAGGAAGGAATTGCTCGACATATTGAAACACACGGATACCGAGTGTCAACTTTGGAAAGACTCTTCCTATGTTGAAGACACGATAGACTTCATACTAAACTCTTCAAAAAAAGAGGGAGAAAGTGTAGAAGAAATCAAAAAAAGAGAAGAGGGCTTCATAGAAATTGACGGTAAATTGGAATATCTCATATTCAATCAAGTCCAGTTTATTGGCGTAACCATCAATAACCAAATCGCCTGTTTGTGCATGTGAAATTATATATAGTAGTAAAGACATACACGAAAATAGTTAAACATGCAAACTCAAGTTATTTTTAAACAATAACTGGATACTTGTACAAATAGAAATAATAATGCATGTACTGATATGTCGCGTTTTATATGTTAAAACTTAAAATCCATTAATACAAAACAAAAACAGTTTGAAGTAAAGCTCAAATCATTCTTATATTAATTAAGTATGGTTTTCATACTGTCGTAGTGAACGGATTAAACTCATAAAACGCTTCTTCTTTTTGAAGTCTCACTGAAATGTTAATTTATGTGTAGGCCTATATCCATGTGTATTTGAACAATGTAATATCCTCATAATTATGCTTGTCAATGGTCAAAGAATAGACGAGTGGCTCCTTCTCTAGTATCAGACAACATCTTCGTATGCGATTAAGACATTCTTAGCAACGTATCGTGCCTGAACGTAAGCCGATGAAATTGCCTTAACACTTACTGAATATACGAGTGTACGAACCACACCACAGTACGTTATTAAGCTTCAGAATCTAGTACATAAAGTGACGAAGTGAAAACTATTTCTTGAGACTAGATTGTAAGTAATATGATCCAACACAATCGGAAATTCCTGGCATCTGTCTGAAGAAAAATACTCCGAACACAATTAGCTGGCCGTCATCAATCCATTTATCAATCGCGATCCATAAGCACGTTTAAAGTCTTTAACATGAGAACCTAGTGTTGAAAGAACAGTGACCGAAAACCGCAAAACCAAAAGCTGCAACCCTACACTAAGTCTTATGTACGAGGCGTAGTTGCGACTGGCTCCGATATTGTCTTAGTGAAAGCAAAATTAACATCATAATTAACGCGTCATGTATCAGTACATGTATTTTCAATTTCAGCGCTTGTGGACTACTTACTGGCGTCTGGTGATGACAATGCACTGCTACATGCTGTTTCCTAAAGACAGAGTTAGGACGACGTACCGAACTGTTATACGTCACCGCTGTTATCGTTCTTGTTGTATACATACATTTCTTACAGCTATGAATAATTTCGCTTTTACGACATTTGAAGGACCTGAATTCTAAAAAAATCAACACTTGATGTGAAAGTTGTAGGCGGCACAGTTTTGTTCATCCTAAATGTATAAAATGTATTAATGTATGTTTAGTTTACGTTATTTATAAATTGATAATATTCATCAAAATTGATACAAATATAGATCAGGATTATATACTATGTAACGGACCAGTCAGGTCTGCATAGTTGGTGAGTTTAAAATATCATTAATTACCATCATTTAATTTTTGTCATAAAATCCGCAATTCTTTGTTTTATTTCCTATTATTGCGATCTATGTTTCTTTTGTAAATATATGGGAAAATTGATTAAATAAAACATGTAAAATATAATTATGCAAATAAATGTCGCAATAAAAGAGTTTCGTGTGATATTTGTGTCATTGATTGTTACTTCAGTACAAGCTCTCCAGAGCGGCCCTCTCTTTAAAGATACTGTCAATTACTACAGTTTGACTGAAGTTTGCTCTTCCAATGGATGACTGCGTCTTATAGGACGAACTGAAGTTCTATTTAATACATACCATTAGCAGTGCATGTGATGCAGTCCAACCTTTAGAAGGACACATTGTGGCCTGTATTGACAGCTGTCCTTTATTCTGATGTCATTTGTATAAATTATCAATGATGGTTTTTAAAAGAATGGCCTTTATACACAAGATGGTCGTTATTCGGAGGTGGTCGCTTACACAGGTTTGACTTGGAACTCATTTCCTTTGTACAATTGTGTTGATTTTTATAAATGAACACCTTAATTTTTGTACAGCACAACCTCTCCAGAACAGCCCTCTCTTGAACAACAACATCACTTCAACAACAGCATGATTTTTTTCCATGATTTAACTACATTTTGTATTTATTTATTCTCTCTTCTGTAGAGCAACAACCTCTCAACAACAATAGCATAATTTTACTACTCCCAAAGGGTATTGCTTTGGAGAGGTAGCACTGTACACACATATATATGTATAAGACTCTCGTAAACTAACATAATTGTATTTGTACATGTACATTATATCATAAAGAGTACATGTACATTATATCATAAAGAGTACATGAACATTATATCATAAAGAGTACATGTACATTATATCATAAAGAGTACATGTACATTATATCATAAAGAGTACATGTACATTATATCATAAGGAGTACATGTACATTATATCATAAAGAGTACATGTACGTTATATCATAAGGAGTACATGTACGTTATATCATAAGGAGTACATGTACGTTATATCATAAAGAGTACATGTACATTATATCATAAAGAGTCTTAATATTAACTGGTCTCATTTTCGTTTCCAAGTATATTGAAAAGAAAATGGAAACCGACTGATGATACGTGGTCGTCATGACTGAGGTGTCTTAATTCTGAAGTCATGTTTCATTAAACAGTCAAACCTGTGAACAAAGACCACCCTTAGGAAAGACCCAACGGATGGACTTTATTCGGAGGTACTTTTGTTATAAATTATCGATGATGGTTTTCAAAAGAATTGCCGTTAATTACAAGCTGGCCTTTAACACGTACAGGTTTGACTGTACATATTCAGATTCTGTGTCAATGCCTTTTGTAGTGCAATGTAAAAACTATTTATCTTTAAAGGTATACAAAAGTATCAAACGTTGGTTGTCATCACAGGTTAGCTTGTGGGTCGATGGGTATCTTTTAATAGAAATGGTTATATGTACAGGGCGTACTTGTGACGCCGGAGACTGATTCGAAATATTTTCTCCCATTATGTGATAATCGACTCAGCTTAAGGGGCAGGTAGACTTAATACGATGTTATCGCTTTAACTTTTATAACATTTAGGCTTGAAGTAAATTTAGTAAAAAAAAACTTATATAAATAATAAATGTAGGTCTCTGAACTTATTAAATACTTTATGAGATGTTAGGATCATTAAGTATAATAATTTGAAATGATAAAAAGAAAATCGTGATGAATCTAAGCTTGAATAAGTCAGCTCGTTAGACCATATACGATCAAATTGAACGCCGAAACTTTGGATGAGAATACCCGAGTACTGATACAGTTTGACGTTCATTTGACCATTCATCCGTATAACATTTAGATTTATAAACTCTCTAATTATCATTACATGACTGTTGAAAAAAAGTTTTTAAAGTCTTAATCGTTACACTTTGTACACTCGTACCCAGAAACATTGCGCCGATGTGTGAGTAAAAGATTTCTTGTGAACAAATAACACATTTTAAACCGTTCCATGTTGCAGTGCACCAAAGGCTTTGTACAATGGGAACCAGTTCAAACACATTTCCGATACAGAGTAACTTCCCCTTTTTACCCCGAACTTTTTGCATCGATGTTCTAACGGAAAATAACCGATTAGGAGCAACTTTTCTAACGATTCTGTCATGTCATTCGAATTTATAGGTCAAATATTTTTAAAATATGAGGGTAGTATTTATTTGCAACAGTACTTAAGGTTTTAGTATCCCAACTCCCATTTTCTGATGTCAGTGAAGTTGGCAGCCCAGCAGCCTAGCAGCGTGAAGTTGGCAGCACAGCAGCGTAGCAGCCCAGCAGCGTGAAGTTGACAGCCCAGCAGCCTAGCAGCGTGAAGTTGGCAGCCCAGCAGCGTAGCAGCCCAGCAGCGTGAAGTTGGCAGCGTATTTTCTCATTAATACACAAAAATGTTATTTATTACAAAAATAGTAAAACTGCTAAAAATCGGACTCCCTGAAAACGGACATTTTTTCATAAGCAGTTTTCTTCAGAATTTCTTTGAAAAAGTTCAAACTGCCTGTTTGTCATTATTTCTTTGATAGTTACGTCGGATACTAAAATCTATTTTACGATTTTTTTAATGTGTAAGAGTTGCTGCCCTTGTTGAAAAAAATGGAAGTTTCTTTAGATATTGCATGGTAACCTATACTTTAATATCAAATTATATTGATATCGTGTAATCTTTTCACCATGAGTTTTCAGTGCAATAGTTTTTTCCTTCAATGCAATTTAAGAGAAAAAAGCTCAAAAGAATGTCATTATTTTTTAAAATTCACGTCGCAAATCATTTCTATCATGGACTCCTATAAAATGAATACTTTCAAGATCTGTCGGCCACATTTGATGTAAACTTTTTAGGGTGTTGGGATCCTAATATCTTAAAAACTTTATTACAGTCTACGCCTTCCGGCTGTATATTGTTACAGTGGTTTAACTTAGAGAAATACTACACTGCGGTCACGAGTGTATAAAACTTTAAACATATAAGAACTTAATACGATCACATGTGTAGCTAAGTTCTTATTCAAAGAAGAGATCTGAAATCAAATACAATTGAAAATACACTTAACAGGTATTTATATCTTTGTCCGACAGGTCGGACATCGAGCGGACATTTTATTCTTTTGATAATGGGGTATAACTTTCAGGCGAGTATGTTTATCTGTTGTTAAACGGCCAATTTGACTGCTATGGTCATTTCAGAGCCGACCCAGAGAGAGAGAGAGAGAGAGAGAGAGAAGGCCGGTTCGATTGGACTCTCGTAAGAAGGGAATACGCCGGCTAGAAGAGCTTAGAAGAGAAACCCAGTCGAACGCAGTCCGTGGTTTTATGAACGGTCGTATTTCATCGTTGATAGTAATGACATGCTATTTGAAGAAAATGCAAAGAAACGTTTTCAAACGGTATAGTCATGCTGTTTGGTCACGTAATTAATATCTATCCCAGCTCTTCTACCATCGTGCGGAATAGAAAGAAGAGTTTCTAGAATTAGAAGATGACTAATCGAACTATTCGGAAGAGCTCTGTCTCTTCCGGCAGCTCTTCCGTTTGACCAAACGAACCGGCCTAGAGAGAGAGAGAGAGAGAGAGAGAGAGAGAGAGAGGGGGGGGGGGGGGGTAGGGGGAAGAGAAGGTACGGAAGAAGCGGGTATTTTTTCCTGGTTCTTTATCATGCCCGGTGTAATGCACTGATACACGTCTCACCCCCTTTCTGTATTTTCCTAAACTCAGTACATGGCTCGGTAGTTGAGATCGGGGGGGGCACTTATGAGACATTCCTGAATAATCAGAAGGCGGGACTGAGATTCAAATCCGCAACCTTCTGATATAGAACCTTCGCAATAGTCCGGCGCTTTACCATTAGGCCACCGATGCATCCCTGTCCTCTTCTTCCCATTTGGAGGAAAATCGACATAAATCAAATTTCCATGGAAGGGTACGACCTTTTCATGGGCGGATATGCCTTGACGCGGAATTTGAGCCCATCTTACAAGTCCAGCGCACTTTATACCACTGGACCAGTGTCATATTTTCATCAGCTAATACTGTTACTTACCACGCATCAATTTGACCGACTTGCTATTCTATTCAATGGTCGATTTCCAAATTATAAAACCCATATACAAATAAAGATACCATAAACACGCGATTTTTTGTTTGATCATGGCGTAGTGTGTGTTTATTTCTCGTTAAAAAATATTTTGCTACAAGTGTGTAAAATCCTGTCATCAGTGACGGATGTAACTGACTGTTTGTATTAAACGGTCAAGGATATCTGTAACTTCATGGTTCCTCTTTTCCACGCCTCTACCTTTTTTGCAAGTTCACTTTTAAACGCCTGATATTTTGATATTTTTAGATCCCTAATAAACAGTTGTTGTTGTTGCTTTTAGATAAAATGGTTTGATATAAATAATCATAGTATTTCAATGTTCAATTAAAAATTATCAAAAAGCAATATGGTTTATATTAAAAAATTGCCTTGATTTTGTGTTATCACAACACCATGATTTTTTCTGGAAACTACGGGCGAAAAAGTCAAATCTATATCTTATGTACGTGTAATGTCAACGTCCATCACGGAACAGCACTATACTAGTACACATTGTCAACGTATGTCACGTTATTGTACAGTGCTACAACATAATAGCGGTACACAATGTTTACGTATGTCACGTTTTGTACAGTGCTACAACATTATAAATAGCGGAACACAATGTTAACGTATGTCACGTTTTTGTACAGTTCTACAACATAATAGCGGTACACAATGTTAACGTATGTCACGTTTTCGTACAGTGCTACAACATTATAAATAACGGTATACAATGTTAACGTATGTCACGTTTTTGTACAGTGCTACAACCTTATAAATAGCGGTACACAATGTTAACGTATGTCACGTTTTTGTACAGTGCTACAACATTATAAATAGCGGTACACAATGTTAACGTATGTTACGTTATTGTACAGTGCTACAACATAATAGCGGTACACAATGTTAACGTATGTCACGTTTTTGTACAGTGCTACAACATTATAAATAGCGGTACACAATGTTAATGTATGTCACGTTTTTGTACAGTGCTACAACATTATAAATAGCGGTACACAATGTTAACGTATGTCACGTTTTTGCACAGGGCTACAACATAATAGCGGTACGTGCACAATGTTAACGTATGTCACGTTTTTGTACAGTGCTACAACATGATAGCGGCACACAATGTCAACGTATATCACTTTACGATGCAACATAATAGCGATACATAATGTCCCTGTTACTAAGCATTGAAAAACGGGTACCAATGAAAGATAGAGAATTATTTTACGCACGGGTAACTATATCATGAATAGATACGTAAACTAAACGACGAATATCTGTGGAAATTTGCATGAATTTTGTTTTAACTGAATGTGTTAATATTAAAATAATCAATCAATTAAAATATCCATAGCTAAAAATTGTTTTCGATGCCATAAAAATATTTGGGTTTTCATTGAAATAAACCATGTTAACGTATTAATAAATCGTTTTTTTTTAATTATTATTATTAAATCAATATCTATATAATTTATTATTCATTCATCTAGAATCTATTCATGGTACAGTTACCTGTGCGTATGTATACGCACCGTATATACATGTTTGTATCTTTATCTGGTGTGCGTCATATCTGCGTTGTTCCTGAATACGAGTACATCTTCCATTGCAACAAAATATAATAATATATCAAACTTAAATAAAAAATAAACGATATGTCAAATAAACATTTATAAAGTTTGCATTTATATGCATGTATGAAGCAAAAAATCAATTATTCAGGAATCACATTTGCACTTATTATAAACATGTAGTATCAAAGTAGTATCATTGTGGGTAAAACAGGGTGTCTAATATACACCCATTATATTCAAGTTGCACCGATGTGGCGTAGTCAATAAAGCGTGGAATTATTCAAATAGGGAAGTTTGCTGACCTAAAAATTAAGCGGGGAGAGGCGGGCCATTGCTTTAATAGTGTCACTCGTGAACGGCGCGTGATTTTAAAGTCTATATAACTTAACACATCGTGATTTTGTGCGAGACGTCTGTTGTTGTTTAGGCTAAACGAACGTGTGGTGTATTAATTCAACTTGGCTTATCAAGGGGCAGTTGTTGACAGAGTTTGGCGATATGGCCGGAAAGGAGGTAAAAATTAATAATTGTGATTATTGATTTATTATAATTTTCATTAGAATTTTACTGTTCTTAAGTAAATAATTGCTTTAATCTATAATTAAAAGAATAAACGCGAAGAACAATACAAAGGAATATAATTCCTGATTTTAATAAAAGAGAAAAACTGCAAGTATTTTAATCTAGTAATATATATACGCATAGCATTTCATCAATGATTTTATACGATGATATTAGAATATTTTTCTCACTTTTTTAGATCTGTTGTTGATTTTTTCTAGATCATTTAAGTACTTTTTGGTTTATCCTTTACCTATGATATGTTGTTCTTGTAAATCAATAATAATTTATTAGTTAAGAGATTAACTTAAAGGGGCATGCCCTGGAACTGAAGCGTCTTGAATTGTAATCAAATTGGTATCATTTTAATGCCTAAATCAATTAATGAAACCCTGAAAATAGTGTACTCAAAATACACATTTCAAGATTTACCAAACCTGCCGATTTCAAACTCAGAAATTATTTGTCTTTTTCACAACTCGACCCTTTCGGTATCTGTCAAAACCGAAAGCATCGCGGAAAAAATGTAAACAAACTGAAATGGTAAGTATTGGTTTTACAAGTGACAAACGCATTTTTGGTGTACGAAAAGCAAGACACAGCAGTTCCTGGACATGCCCCTTTAATTTGGATTCAAAAGATCCCATATAATAAAGAAGTTTTGAGTTTGTTTTTTATGGCAACACAAACGTGAAAATATACATAATACTGTAGGAATACTCTTGTTGTTAATAAGATTTTGTCTATTAATAATAGTTAATATAATTTGAATAAAATGTAGTTTATATTTACTTGTAAATGGTTGCACCCAAATAAGTTTAAATCAATATTTCTATCAACAACTGAGACACGAAATTTTAAAAGACACAGTTTATTATTGCAAACGGCACATGCAAAATTTAATAAATAACATGTTTATTCACTCGAATGCTTTTTTTTCAAACGATACACAGAACTTTGTTAAATAACGCAACATTGCGTATTTCTTTTAGAATATTTTTTTGAGTAAATTTGGTGCACTGTGCGCAGTCCGTGACAGTTGCGTGCATACAGTATATTTTAGTTTTGCAGTCAATGTTTTAAAGGGGCATGCCCTGGAACTGAAGCGTCTCGAATAGAAATCAAACTAATATCATTTTAATGCCTAAATCAATAAATGAAAGCCCTGTAAAATATTTACAAAATTTCCCGCTAGTTTACTCAAAATACACATTTCAAGATTTACCAAGCCTGCCAATTTCGGCCTCAGAAATTATTCGTCATTTTCACAACTCGACCCTTTCGGTAGATACCGAAAACATCGCAGAAAAATGTCAACAAACTGAAATGGTAAGTATTGCTCATGTTATGTTCAATTGAGAGGAAGTGCACATGCTCGGTTAAACTCTCAGACGTATCGGAAACACCATTGTCGTCAATAATTGGTTTTACAAGTGACAAACGCATTTTTTTGTGTACAAAAAATATGACAAGTAGTTCCTGGGCATGCCCCTTTAAGTATGTATGCTATAAACAACGAATGAAAGAACAAAGACAATTAGTCAAAATCGCTAAAAGGAGGTTTTTTCTTTGATAATAAAATATGTTAGTCCCGGCTCAATCAACATACACATCGTGTTTAAATCACTAAAACTACGTATTATGTGCCTTATGTTTTACAATTTTATATGTAGAACATCTTAAAAGAACTAGTTTGCAACATGAAGGAAATTCTTTATTGTTTACATTTCAACATGTTTCTTTTTTAATTGTTTGCTCGTAAATATTTTTTTTTAGAAAATAACTGTTTTCATAACTGTTATAGCTATATTTAATTAGATGGCAGACTGTCTATACATTGCCACTTGATAAAGCTTTGTTATCGGAAAGGACAATAATTTTAGGTGATTGGTGCTAAATATTTTTGTGATAAAAATAATAATGCAAGTAATAGCTTTGTCTGAAAGGTTATTTCCTTAAGCCGTGTTGTCTGCATTGGATAATTGGTTTAAAAAGAATGGGTAATGTTGTTTTTTATACCTATATATCGCAACTGTTTGTTTAAGCGTTAAAAAGGCAATTAGATAAGGTTTTCTTAAGTTAACACACCATATGGATATGTTACGTAATTTGTTTAATAAGAATTCGAAAATAAAATTAGACAGATATGTGTCAAATAACTTTCACGGCGAATATAGTACTATATTTTTTCTGTAGTGTTGCATTATCACACCGTATACCCCGAAGAGCCGAACACAGTTGCTCAGGCGAACACAGTTGCCGATAAATTTTAAAGTTTCGAACGGAAAATAAGTATCGGCTTAATTTATAGTTATCTTGAAGGATCCGAACAAAACCAATCATGTACATTTATTCGCTATTGAAAAAGGAATAAATGCTCGAAATCGTGAGGAAAACCGTGCATTTTTTAGCGAGAAATCGCTAGAAATGTCTGCTATTTTTAAAGAAAACGCGTGATCTGATGAGTCCAGATCCATAAATGCATTTTTACACAAAAATGAACCATTTTAAAGATACCATTATTTACTCCAATCTATTTTCTCTCCATGTACGAAATCCCAGCTTTCCATTCCCATTTTCCGCAGAGATATTGATGCATAAAGTCGGCCTGCCCTTGTATTTTTGAGAACGTCAAGCACAGTTCATTGTTAAAGTTGCGAACCTCGAATACAGTTAGAACGTTAGATATGATAACGCTTAACACAGTCGCCATACACTTCTTACAGCATCCTTTTCTAATCGTTTAATGTTGTATGTATATTTACTGATATTGATTTATACAATTACGTTACATATAGCATTTAAAATGGATTCTTTTTAAATATATGAATCAATTTAAGACTGAATGCCAAGAATTGGTAAGTCTATACTATAGTTTGTGAAGATATATTTGGTAACCGGACTATATTCGTACTGAAAATATTTATATGCGGTCGAATAACAGCCTTACAGGAGTGATGCAATTACTCACAAAATTCTAGGCCCTATTTACTTTTTATCTTATTGCACTAAATACTAATATGTACGAGTACACCGCTAGGAAAAGGCCATTATTTGGGCACTTTCCGGAAAAAATCATTGAAATTATGTTTCCTCAAAAAAGATCTGAGGGAATTATATTGCTTTTTCCCTGGTTGTCTGTTGTTATGTCCGTCCGTCTATCTGTCGGTCTGTCACAGATCATTTCCGCTCTGTAACTCTTCAGCCTTTAGGAGGGTTTTCAAGTAAGTTGGCTTATATGTTAACTATATCAAGAAGGTCTGCATAACACATTCAAGCTGCTTGGTTTATTTAAGTCAAGGTCACAGATGATTGTCAACGGTCATTTTGTTCGATTATTTTGCTGTTCTTTGCTATAACGTTGTTATTAATGAATGGACTGCCTTCATACTTGGAGACAACAACCCAATGGACAAGACCTTTAAGAAGACCATAAACGACATTGACCTTCAATGTCCAAATATTGAATTTTGTTGGAATATTTTTTATTTAGATTGCCATTAATTTTGTTAATAAAAACTGATAGATTAGATAAATATTTGAACAAAACAACACTTACGACATTCCGCTTTCTCTTATGTTTTTAAAGCTACAAGCTTCTCCGGTTTCCATCACCACAACACAAATAAATAATTGAATGCACATTCCATACAATAAAAAATAATGCGATGCTTTACATGTCACCGAACACAACAAAAATGAAAATGTTCATAATTATAAGTTCATTCATAAAAACAACATATACAGTGTATGATTTACAGCCTGACCATGTATTGTACAATAATGGCCCTTAGGCACTGCACTTTCTTTTGCTGGTCTCATTCACTGTGATTTCTAATCTAATTTCTTGAATACTTAACGTAACTGAAACTCACAAGACCTAAATGTTCCAACCCTAACCCAAACCCTAACCCCACAAACAACCTCTGGTGTGTACGAGCAGACAGACTGTGACGGACAGACGGACAGTTTTACTGTTACTTATTATCCATATAGCCATCTAATATTCATCCGTTCGGACGTACTAACGATAGGATACTGAAGTGGCTTTCCCATGTCAAAATTTGTTAAAATTTAGCCACATAAACCCGATTTTAGCCACATAAATCCACTTATGGACATTTTTTTAAGTGACTCCGGTTGAACAAAGAGTCCTAACTCTAACCCTAGAGTCACCCAAGCCCAATTTGTTTGACGGACAGATGGACGGACAAAGCGGCATCTATATACACGTATATATTCGCCCGGACAGAAGGACGGACAATTCAGCGACTATATACTCAGCTTTCAAGACGTATAAAAGTATATGACTAAAACATAGCATTTAAGGCAGTTTTCATATACATGTAGTTTTTCTATCAGAAAAATGTGTCTATTCATACTACGTATTAGACAAACACAATGAAAGTCACGCTTCATTTGGACTTAGGTCGATAGTATTATAATTATCCTCTTTGTAAAATATATATACGTATAACACAGATAATCGACAATTTTAAGTTTAAAAGTTTAAAAAGGGTGCGGTAAGAAGTGTATGGCGTCTGTGGTAAGCGTTATCACAATCTAACGTTCTAACTCGCAACTTTTACAATGAACTGTGCATGACGTTCTCAAAAATACGAGGGAATTGAAAGCTGGGATTTCGCATATTGAGAGAAAATAGATTGGAGTAAATGATGGTATCTTTAAAAAGGTTCACTTTTGTGTAAAAATGTATTTATGGATCTGGAATCATCAGATCACGCGTTTTCTTTAAAAAATAGCAGACATTTCTAGCGATTTCTCGCTGAAAAATGCACGGTTTTCCTCACGATTTCGAGTAATGAATAGTGAATAAATGTACATGATTGGTTTTGTTCGGATCCTTCAAGATAACTATAAATTAAGCCGATACTTATTTTCCGTTCGAAACTGTAAAATTTATCGGCAACTGTGTTCGCCTGATCAACTATGTTCGGCTCTTCGGGGTATACGGTGTGATTATGTCAGACTCGCTTTATTCTCAACAGAATTCCTCTGATCCCTGAATTTTCCTCAACACTTGTTAACAGAATCATCCGCTTCGATAATTAGCGAGAAATGATTCACGGAATACAGTTCATGACAATATTCCCTTTTTCTATGATATATTTTGAGTATATCGGTGGTGTACCATAAACTGGTAGACTGTTGTTGATTCTTTTTTTATAGAATTACAATTAACGACACCATTCTTTCAACAACAAAAAATGTTTATGCCCCCCCAATTCGAAATGGCGGAAGGGCATAAAGTGTTATCTCTCTCCGTCCGTCCGTCCGTTCAAATGTTTGTTTCCGAGCGATAACTCAAGAAATATTTCATGTTTTTGGTTTCATAAAGTGTATAATAATAAAATACTGGTCAATTCGATTTCAATTTAAAACTCAAACATTTTCAGAGGTGTTATGGCCCCTTTTTGACTTGATTTAATGGGGGCCTTCGTGTCCTCCGGACAAAGTTCTAGTTGTTGAAACCTTGCATACCCAGTAGATTACTTAATGTCACCTCTACGTGATGTCCAATGAGGACGTTGAAGGGTATCGATACGTTGAACGCGTTTTCAACAATTCATTAAATGTATACAATGTAATAATAATAAAAAAAACAGGATGAATTTCATTACCTATACGTCATTAATCTTGTTGTCCAATCAGCTGCGTTTACTCTCGGGTTTCTAGGGTTTTGATGACAAATTGAATGACAATCCCCATTTTTATCAGCATCTATAGACACCCTAATGTTATTTACTTATTATAAAACCCACATTAACCACAAGATCAGATTTTACCAATACATTTAATACATCGAAGAAATTGAAGACAACAACATCAGACTTTTTTTATGTAAACAGGATATTATTTATCCTTTTATTTATTATTTTATTTATCATCTTGTTATACTAGGGAGAGGGGTATGGAATTAGTTCAGTTATATACATGTCCATGTTTATCTTAGAAATATTTCAATCTAACTGTTTTCTTTCCACTTATGAATATTTCATGACATGCCCATAAAATAGTTAAATAAGGATTAACATTAAATGAATAGAAATGGGGTCTGAAACTTGTTAATTTTTCATTACGGTAAGTCATAAAATGAGTGCTATTGATAAAATACCAGTTTTATGCATTCAATTCAGATGTTCGATGTCGCATTAAGATAAATGTATAAAATACTACAGCGTCTCATACATAGATACATTCATTTCACCGTCAAATGATTAAAATGATATAAAGTTATTAATGTCATTAAAGCAGCGTAAACTGTCTCACATTTCCGGTTCACTTAAAATGTACCAAGCATATAACTTGCAGCATGTGATACGTTTATTATGACAGGATCGTAATATCTCGATCTTATATTCGCTTCCCAAACTGTGTTCATTATAGCTCAAACTTTGTTCATAGATGTTTCTATGTCCGTACAAGTGTTGTTCATGAAAGTCTCTGTGTCTGTTAAAACTTTGTTCATGAATGTTATGTAGGCCTATATATGTTTGAGTTTTGTACATGATTGTTTTTGTGTCTGTACAAACTTTGCAGTGTTGTTTGTTTTTCAGAAAACCGGTATTGATAATCCAGCATTAGTTATCGACGACCCTAATGATGTAAGTATCTCTGAATCTTTTTTGTCGTTTGGAAATGTAGGTATACCATTGGTGATGCGACCAGTAGACCAGGAAAACTTGTTAAGTGAATTGGCCGCCGATTTCTAGTACATGTACATGTATAACGGAAAAATGTCGAAAACTGCGTTAAACTCAAAACAAATAAATAAATGTTGTACCGATAATGTGTACTGATTTTGATTTTTAAATTTCAAAATGATCAAGGCGTTCGGCCCGTGTATTAAAACAATCTCATACACTGAATGTATTCAATTGAACAAATACGTATACATGCATGTATGCGCAAGAAATAACTTGCATAATTATTGCTACCACTCCTATGAATACGAAAGAAGATTTTCGACAAAGTCCTTAGTTCGACAGATTTAAAATTACAATCTATGATTACTGTATATATAACTCAATATTTCTATTGAATGTTGGTTTTGTTACTCCAAAGGTGTCTATTGTGTATGAAGAAGATGACATTTGGGCCTTACCGGAACTAAGAACTGACTTCACACCATGGGGAAGTAAGAATATTTATTTTAACAAAAAAATATTTAGAACCTATCAATATGATTTGAACGCCCGATTTTAGTTGCAAAAAATAGTCAGTCCCGTTGCCAAAAGTGATGAAGGTTAGTCAGCTAATTTATACAAAGTTCCAGTGGTTCTACCTGTGTGTAGATCTTCTTCTGTCAAACCTTGAAAGTGATCAAATGACCATGGCTGTTGTTGAGATATTACACTCTAGTGGACCTAGTGACAAATCAACAGCTACATCAACACCAACAAGACAGCAATAAAATAATGATTATAATTTATATGCATGTAATAATGTTCGCTAATCGCTATGCATGATTAATGTTTCGTCATATATGATTATGGCGATGTACGTGATTCCTAGGTCACGTGTTAATTTATGAAACATACCAGCACATTTTAAAAAAAGCACACACTCATAGCGTCTACTAATACTTGCTTATTTACGTAGTGAACTTTATAGATCACAAATTTTACAGCGCAAGAGTCACCAGTCTCTTTATCTCTTACCTGTCAATATAACGATGTTGATGGATTATGGCCTTTATAACATTGAAACATGTACATGTTATATGTTGTATTTATAAACTGGGAAACAATATTCAGGCATATATATAATGCAGATCCTAGGGAAGGATTTTAAGATTGGGGGATGGGGCGCTCATTTTAGATTTTGTCTGACAACGTTGGGGTGGGAGAGAATCAATTACAGCCCCTTTTTATTCTATTTTTTAGGGGGGGGGGGTAGCTATATATGTGCACGTGACATCTTTACAAATAGTTTGCAATCGGTGGTAGATATCTTGAAAACCAAAGGACGCTATCATCGAGCATATTAATCAAAATCCGTTTTACACAAGTGGGTACAAGGTGTTACATCAATCATTTAAAATTATGAACACCAATCAAATAAATGGAGTACCCGGATGTCATACTCAGTTGATTTAATTAAAATTCTTTACACGAGCGAATACGTGTTTGCCATTGAAAGAAATCATTAATTAAATCCGGCGGTGTAGTGTTTACTGAATGTTCAAGGATACAGCATTACTCATTATTGCCATATCACAATATCATTTCAGAGTTAACAACTGCGCAGAAACTTCGTCGTTTATTTCTTCATTACATCCTGAAGCTGGTTCTCCTGCTGGTTGCCCTCTACATATTCATATGCTCCCTTAGTTTCCTTGGCGATGCTTTCAAACTCCTCGGAGGTGAGTATGCATCATCAAAAACATTTTTGATCTCTTTTATCCCCCCCCCCCCCCCAGTATAAATATGGAGCCCATCCATATCGCCAGTCGAAATTCCTCGGCGTTTGTCAACAAAAAATGCCTCGGGCATAATAGGCAGGCCGCCATTTTGTTGTTTTCCGCGGGCTACTTTCCATCATGATTGACCCTGGGAATCTAACGATGGAAACAACCTGCTTCTCTTTCATTGGGAATTGATGCTCATTTTTAACAATCGCGAACGATAAACACGTTTATTTTTGAGAATGATTTTTAAGAACAAGTTGAAAAAGCAGTGACCGGAAACCGCATAGCTAAAACCCCACCTTTATGTACGATGAGTATTTCTCAGTTATTGAAATGCTCGAATAGTTACGATGGCCTTATCACGGAAACTATTAGAATTCAGACCCGGGAGTCGAATCCCGAGCCCGTTATATGCTCACGGTGACGATTAAGTCGAAAGCAATATGTCTTAGGCCTTTCGTCCGCAACCTCTGTTCATGCATGCAGTGATTTGGTCATCACTTGGCGAGATCTAGGTAAGTACTGTGACATGCTCCAGGAAAACTGGTTACGGTAACTTCTTATCGGTCTTTAACAACTGAAATATGGTAAAAACACTTAAGATGTGATCTACAAATGTACCAATCTGAAGGAACTGTTGTGGTTCGGAACTACAAAACAGTCAGAATTTCTTTGTAGGGCGAGGTATTAGGCTGAAGTTTGAAAACTGAGCAATAGTTCAGCTTTCCATGGCCTTCACTCGCTAGGTGCGTATGAATTTTGATGCAAACCAAAATAAGAGAATTTTTACGACTGGTTTGTATTATTCGATTACGATTTTTCATAGCCATCTGATTTTGACTTGAAAGCATATACTATTTGAATTTGCATTTATGCCATTGAATTGTAAAAGTGGAACTATTTTCGTTGGTGGAAGGTTAATGGAAGCTCTTCGGTATGTAGGAAACAATTCCCGATCGATTGTTGTGAATTGGTCTTAAATTCTTAACATTGTGTTCGTACCGAACGACAAAAATCTTTACATTGTCTGATACTGGTTGTGAGTTAAAAGAACTCGTACGTGTGGTTACAAAGTGTCAATGTGATTTTGCTTGAATTTTAGGTAAGACCGCCGGGAAAGCATTCTCAGATAATGAAATATTGTCTAACCCCGTCGCTGGCCTCATGATTGGTGTATTAGCAACCGTTTTGTTACAGAGTTCCAGCACTACAACGTCCATCGTTGTAAGCATGGTCGGGTCTGGCGATTGTAAGTTCCCCTTTATTTTGTTTTTATTTCAAATAAGTTTTGACCGTTTTTTCCCCAAATAATTAATAAGTTTTAGCTTCCGATTAATAAGTCACAAGTTTAGCTTCCGGTATATAGTCTTAAATCATGATTGACTGCGTATTTTATTTACACATTGAAAAGACCAAAAGAATTGCCCTAGTAAGCTTTGTCTATATGACGATTGGTCTAGAATATTTGGAGCCTGGCAATTCTCCAAAGATATTTTTGTTAATATTTTAACTGAAATAATTATGTCGTATTATCAATAATCTTATTCCGACTGATTTATAAAATTAGCATCAACTAACCACATGCAAGACGATTGCTCAACGTGATACATGTAAATTGTTAACAATCATCACCTATGTACTTTATTTTAGTGTTGTCGGTCCAAAGAGCTATTCCAATCATTATGGGCGCCAATATTGGAACCTCTGTGACAAACACCATCGTATCAATGGGCCAAATCACAAACAAGGATGACTTCCGGCGGGCATTCGCCGGGGCCACGGTCCATGATGCATTTAATTGGTTAACTGTCCTCATACTGTTACCAATTGAAGTCATTACAGGTATGTATTCGCAAAGTATTTATTTACATGTATTTTAAGTCTTAAGTTTGATTTAAATTCAACTTGTTGGCAAATTCCAATGTGTAGGTGCAATCTATTGACCCCACTGTAGCAGCTTGTAAGGAGGTAGTTAGTTCAAAACACAATTCAAGAATGTATACATCTCATTCTTTGTCCAAACGGCGATAGACCATTTTTACAACCATCCCTTCAATTCTCACCGAAAATCGGAATGGTACTGGCCGCAAAAAGTGCCTATCTCCTTCTTTGCCAAAAGGGAGATAGGCCATTCTTTTTTTAATCTCTGCAATATAACCAACGTTATTTTCAACCTCTGAATCACAGTTTAGTGGGACAAGCTGAACTTGATGTTGCTGAAATTTAAGAACTTGTTGACTAAACTAAAATTTGTTTGTCAAGTTGAATATCATTCAAATGATGAAATAAAACCACACATTCATATCCGATGTGTAAATTTTATCGTACATTAGACACCAATATTTGCACACGTGATGTGCAATTAATGACTACAGTTCAAAATACATGTACCGAGTAAAAGTATGCACAAACATCATCTCATGAATTTATGTCGTAAATATTTCCAAATTTGTTTTTAGTGAAAACAGTTTGTTTTCCGATAAATTGGCCAACTTAACACAAAGTTAAAGCTAAAGATAGCGTTTCCCGACCCATATAATACACCCATTCAGACAGTAAGCTTTCATACCGTTAAGATTTCATACGCATCATCGAAAAGCAGACGACACATGCATGTTCGCGCGTTCATTGACATTTGAAGGTCATAAGACCACCTTTATAAAATGTGTGTATGCAGTAATCCTATCCAGAGAGTTTCAGTGGGTAATAAGGTGGAAAATATTTGTTTTACAATCTAATTTTTTTATTGAACCCAAAATACATGTCAGAATACAAAAAATGTACTAATTTTTATAAAAAAAACAATACCCGAAAGGCCAAAAGAAGTTGGATAGAGGTCTTTTTGGTGAGTATGTAGCGTAACTTCAAACAAAATATTTCATAAGACGGCCTAGTATGTTGACTTAAATCAGAGACATATAATACAACATATACGTCTCTGCTTAAATCAATTCATGAAATGCACTTTAGATTTGATTTTGTTGTTGAAGTTGAGCGTCGGGTAATATGTGTCAAGACGAAATGACAAGAATTTAACTATTTCGGTAAACTAGATTTTGAATAAAAAGGATTATGTTACATTTTGCACATTATGTTTGCTATATCTGATAACAGATTGCAATTGTGTAGCTGAATAAACTAAAAATTCAATGGTTTGAACAGATGACCACTGGAGTCTTGGACCTTGCGCAAAGTCTTATCAATTGTTGGATAGTTAGAGCCAAATATACAGTCAACATTGTGTTAAAGGCCATATCCGAATAAAATGCCACCTGTGAATAGTGGTTATTCTTCTAAAAACGTCATTAATTCATATGAAACAATGGCCTTCGATTAAAGGCCACCTGTCAATGCTGACCATCTTTTTGACTTTCCCATGGGAGGCATTTGGTGACAGGGTTGACTGTATAGCTAGTACATATATAGTCAAAAGGAGTATACCGAATGGACAGGATTGTAAAATGTAGGACGAAAGCATGAAAGACAGGGAATTAGACATACTTACACTAAAACAGTCGGACCAGAAAAATAATCGTGATTCGGGTTACGAATACAAAAATCGTAAAGAATCGTAGGCTAATAGTTTTACAAAAGGTGTTTAGAAAAAATAGATGTTCCTCTACATGTACCTACTCTAATTATTTTAGTCAAGTAACTTTAAATTCATTATTTCGTACCAGTAGCTCGTATTTCATGCGTGAAAATACAATAAAACCTCTTATATAATAGAACCGGACTCTCTGAAAACCGAAATTCTCTGAAAATCTGACGATTTTTCAAGTTCCATTCTCTAGGAATTCATCAAATGTTCTCTGAAAACCGGACTTTTGTCCAGTTCGGAACGGGTCCGGTTTTCAAGTGTTTTACTGTATTTATACTTTTATTTTTGTTCTGTGAATTTCAGGATACCTGGAGAAACTCAGTAAGCTTATTATAGAAAGTATTCCAGAGTTTACAGAGAATCAGTCAGCAGATAAAGATTATCTGAAGGTCATCACAAACCCTCTAACAAAACTTGTGATTCAGGTAAAGCTTTCTTCGGCACTGAAACGAAGATTTTGAAATAAATATGTCCTCCTCCGAAATGAAGATAATTTGAACGACTAAGTTCATACGGGAACATCTACAGTAAATTGCATGATCCCTTCGTTACGAACACTTCACTTACGTAGAGTCCTTATTTCAAACGTTCCGATCTAGAAGATGTGGCATAAATTGCACTTTTTTATTCTTCCCTGGACAATAATTTAAACTTATATTTTTGTCCACAATTACTAACAAGTAGTGATGAACAGCGCGACCTCTCCAAAGCAACACCCTTTGGAGCAGCAAAATTATGTTGTTTAGAGTGTTTAGAGGTTGTTGCTCTTGAGAGGTCAAATTGATAGTTTAAATTAATCGTGCAGTGGGAAAAATCATACTGTTGTTGAAGGGAGATTGTGACTCAGGAGAGGGCCAATCTGGAGAGGTTGTACTGTACTTGAATTAACGAGGGGGGTAATTATTAACTTTCATTCATCACATTACTAAATTATATCTTACATGTACATGTATTTATGATTTTACTTAAAACGGCCAATCTGTTATTCATACTTTATGATCAGCGATTTTTTAGTGTTTACGTTTTGACTTATGGCATAAAGTATGTGTTTTTTTAGATCAACAAGAATGTTATTAAAGACATCGCTACTGGTGACGAAGAGGCTGAGGAAGAATCTATTATCAAACATACTTGTTGTGATAAACTTGATAATGGGACAAAAGTTAACTGTGGAAATTGTAAGTTTGTGTAGACGTGAAGTTTAAGCTAAGTGGTTTGCTTGCGTTCATCGTATTAGCATAAACACTTGTGCAAATGTGTGCATGCACTTGATAGACCCAATCGAAATGACAATGTTGACAAAAAAATGATTACACTTTAAAGTAATGAATGATTACTGAATTGAAAACGATTGCAATATATATATTCAGTCCGAAATAAAACGAACACATTCGTTAACTTGTCAAACAACTTTTAGATACTGTAATGATTCGTTAAAATGATTTTGTCTCCATTTTAGGCATATTCATGTTTGAAAAAGTATCACGCGAAGGTGGGTGGAGCGATGCTGCTGTTGGAGCTGTCTTATTGGCTATTGCCCTCGTTTTGCTTTGTGTCTGCCTCGTTCTGATAGTGAAACTTTTGCACTCATTGCTCCGTGGACAGATTGCGCATATCATCCGGAAGTTCGTCAACGCCAACTTTCCAGGAAAATGCAGCTACTTCACTGGATACCTTGCCATATTCATAGGAGCTGGGTTGACCATTCTTGTACAATCGAGTTCAATTTTTACGTCATCAATCACACCGCTGGTCGGTATGGGTGTGCTGAGCTTGGACAGGATGTATCCACTGACGTTAGGGTCAAACATTGGTACCACAGCAACAGGAGTATTAGCAGCGTTTGCTCAAGATGGAAGTAAAATTCCGAATGCTTTGCAAATCGCTCTCTGTCATTTGTTTTTCAACATCAGCGGAATTCTGATATTCTATCCAATTCCAGTCTTTCGACCGCCAATACAAATGGCTAAATTTCTTGGCATACAGACAGCAAAATATCGATGGTTCGCGATGATCTATCTTATCTTCGCCTTTTTCCTTTTCCCGGCAGCCGTATTTGGCCTTTCACTGGCAAGTTGGATAGCGTTAGCGGCAGTGATGATTCCCATTGCATTAATTATCTTATTGATTTTATTCATCAAACTTCTACAAAACAAGCGGCCCGGTTGTTTACCAGCAAAATTACGTACCTGGAAATGGCTGCCCAAACCCCTGAGATCCCTTGAGCCATATGATCGCGTCATAATGTCTGCAACTGGAAATTGTTGTTGTTGTCGGAAAATAGGTTGCTTTAAGGCCATCGCAAATGACTCTGGTGACAAGAAACAAGTAATAGGTGAAAATTCGAAAAATAACAAAATGGAAATTCGGGTGGAAAAGGACACAGATGATCAGAACAGTTGTCGACTTTGAATTTCTCGTAATATATTTCAGCAGTGACATGCAACACCAATATCAACCGTCACGTGAAAATACATGTTTGGAGACTTGGACCCATGAACATGACGCCAGTTAGAGTCCTGTATAAAAGACAAATTAAGTGACAATAAAGTGCGTGAATGCCGTGTGACTAACTGTTAACAAATATATTATGAATACATTTATATATAATATAATATTACACAAGATAAACTAACGGTTAGGCATAACTCGGATCAAGTAAAACCGATACAAATATGTAGTCAAACCTGTGAACAAAGGTCACCTAGGGTAAGACGTGGTACGGCCGTTATTGGCAGGTGACATTTGTTCAGATGTTGTTTTGTTCTAAATCATCAATGACGCATGGCCTTTATTCACATGGTGACCTTTATCCGAAGGTGATCGCTAACACAGGTTTGAAAATAATATTTTTGGAAAATCTCATCATGGTGATGTTTCATCTAAATTTGTGATTATTTTCAAGTCAGTGTTGTTAATTCATTTATCACTTTTATCTTGAGATCTCATCAAACTTTGATAATGCAAAATCTCAAAGTAATGAGACGCTTTCAAACACAATGGAAGGTCAAAATCAAGTGAGTTTCATGAGAACACTCATGATTATAAACCAAACCGTTGGCAGGAATATTTTTGTAATTCGTGAGTAAAATCAAGAATAACAGAAAACTAATCTCATTGTGCATTTTGAGATTGGTGTAGATACTCACATCTTATAAGTCATGCTGGTTGTGGCATATTTTTTAAATTTAGAGACGAATTTTCATTTCTTATAGATAAGTCTTGAGAATAAAACTTGAGATAAGCATAAAATGAGTTTGATGATTACAAGTATACTCATTGTGATAAATATTTTGATATTCAAATCAAGAATAACTTGAGATTAATCTCAATGTTATGTGAGATTGGTGTTAATTCTCAATTTCCATTATTTGAAATCACACTCATTGTATTATATGTACACATGTTGATTATATTGTTAAATAATAACCAGAAATACCAGTTCTTTACTGATCTTTAACCTTAGTTATTATTTTTAGCTTGTTTATTGTTTTGTTTATTCGAGTTTTACACCCCTTTTCAATAGTCCGAGTCATATGATGCGGACAGTTCACCTAGCCATTATTCCTGGGAAGAATCAGTACTAGACTCCCATCCTCCGTAAGCAAGAGCCTACTTTATCACATAAAGAGACATGTTTAGTAGTGATGCTCAAACCCACGACCCTTTATCAGTGAGAGGTTACGGTGATTTGAAGTCAGCGACCTTAACCACCTGACACAGAGGCGAGTATATGTGTTTGTACTGTAGCGGTGTGGTATATGTACCTATAAATTGGTTGGGATCTTCATCAGCCCGATTAGCTCAGTTGCTTGCAAGCAGGAGGTCGTGGGTTGAAGCTCCACATCGGATACAGTATTTTCCTCCTTAGTATAATTACAGTACTATAAAAAATAACAAATAAACAAACAAATACTTATATATTATTTATCATAAATATCCAATGTGATGTTATCAATGTAATATAATTGTTTATTCTATTTAATACCATAGTGAGCAAAAAGCATCTTTTATACATTTAGCTAATACTTAAATATACTAACTTTACAATATAACTTAATATCTTAGCTACAATCATGACTAATACCCTGACAATAAAATATCTGTGAGTTACATCCAGGGCGTGACTTTAATATGATAAATCAGTATTGCATTATTTGTCCATACACAATATAGCAGTACATTTTTGTATATTCTAATTCATGTATGTACTAATAAGATAAATTTTTACCATGAAATAAATTTTACACTTCCTATCATCTTTTATATACAGTCAAACCTGTGAACAAAGGCCACCCTTGGGAAATACATAATGTGGTCTTTATTGACAGGTGGTCTTTTCTTGGGGGTCATTTTGTTCTAATTAATCAAAGATGTTTTTTTTAAAGAATGGCCTTTATTCACAGGGTGACCTTTATCTGGAGATTCTCCCTTACACAGGTTTGACTGTATAATTATGATGTTAAAAAACAATGAAAGTGCGCATGAAATCAAGAATTAGCTACCTAGCGTCAGCCAACATATATATCAATAAGTTGACCAATCCACAAAAAGTGTAAATCCAACAAACACAAATGCCCTATCAAAACAACAGTTATAAATAATAACAAGGCAATAATGTTTTATTTCCAACTGGGGTTACACGTCACGTTACACGCAATATGGTCATTTTGGTAACTTTTTCAGCTTTGATAGTTTTGGATGACCCCACCCCAGGTGGATACATGTGAGTTGAACCCCTGACCTTCATTAGACTAGCTGGACAGCTTCCTTGCTCCAATTTTTCTGGTCCTGAGTCGGGATTCAAACTCACATCAATGAGGGGTCCAAGACCATAATCGCTCCACTACAGACAATAATATAAATATATGTGATTCAGGGATGTCAAAATTCCAGATTTATCCAATTTGTACGTCATGAAAGAGCCATGTTTTCTGAGCAAAACAAAAGTTATTTGATGAAAATATCTCAAGAAATGGCAAAGTTATGGTCAATTTAATCTGCTATGAAGGATTTTCTTTGATACAGACTGAGTTAAATATGGAAACAATGCAATTGAAGGCCCCTTTTTTGGCAAAAGTGGTCAACCGCATACAATTCTCAGGATTTTCAATTTGGCTCTGTTGACACCCCTGGTGATTATTTAATCATGGTGAAAAAAGAATTATACAGAGGACTAGAATATAGTTGTGCATAAAATTACAGACATGGATTTCATACTTATAATATGGAATATACAGGTGCAAGGAGAAAATAAAATAACTGGTACAAATTTGTTTTTTATACTCTGTGCCATGCAATGTTAAGTAGATCTGTCATTATAAGAAATGATATTGCTATATCAATAATTTTTCTCATCAAAATATTTTTTTTTTAACTCAATTTGCATAGAGCATCCCATTCAATTCCAGTCAAACCTGTGAACAAAGGCCTACCATGGGAAAAACAAAATATGACCTTTATTGAAAGATTACCTTTATTCAGAGGTCATCTTGTCTTAAATAATCAATGACGGTTATTAAAGAAATTCCTTTATTCACAGGGTGGCCTTAATTCAAAGGTGGCTGCTCACACTTGTTTGACCGTAGATAAGTACCAGAATATGTCAAATACAGAGATAGACATGTCATGAGAAAAAAACAGAAATTCCAGCTCATCAAAGTACCTTACACTTAGTGCCATGTAATTTTTGTACATTTTCCATTTTTTGGTCATGATTTAAAAACAGTACTGAACTTAATTCAACAATGCTTGAACAATGTAATTTGTGGAGAGACAATGTCAGAAGACCATAAAATAAATATAAAAAATATCTAGCGGCATTACAGTCACACCTGTGAACAAAGGCTACACCTGTATGGACAGATGAAATACAGCTTCTTGACAGATTTGACTTTCACTTAGATGACCTTCCACGGCCAGTTTTCGAACCAGTCCAGTGCAATAACCACTGGACCACAGACTTGGCCACTCAATCCACAGATGGCCTTTCTTCATTGGTGACGGTTAACCCCTGTACTGACTGTATTTGCAGATCTTCACTATAATGTTTCATCACAATGTCGGGAAATACACGCCTCCAGACTGAGATCAAGTTGTAGAAAATTGTGGATGAAGATTGAATTCCCGTACAAACAATAAACTAATAAAAGTTAAAATTTGTACATAAAACTGCTGGTTTTTAGAGTAACCAGTTAACATGAAAAATAAAATTGAACAAAAATATGTTTAATTCAGACAAATGAATAAATGAATTCAATAAATGCCATCTTTAAAACGTGTTAGTTTGTGGTTACGCAACAATAAAGATACAAGTCAAGATCACTAGAAGACCTTTTGGGTCAGCGATTTTTTTAAAATGAATTTTGGTTACAACTAAAAACCAACAATTGTCAATGCATGGCCTTATAAATTAAAGCTGAAATATTAAAACACAGTGTGGTTTCCCCTAAAAACATCCCATGAAGATAAAATATCATATAATTATATGTATAAGCAAACTAAAGAAAATTTCAAAATATGTAGAAATGACACATTTCTACAATAAAGTCACAATTAAGCAAGGATGAATCATCAATGGTAGCATCTCTGAGATGAAATAACAAATCAAATTTTACACTAACCACACCATTGATTGGTCAATTCAAAAAATATTCTCAAAGGCAGACAAAAAGAAACTTGCATTTCGAGGCTTGTCCAAGCTTTTAGAAAGAGACAAAACATGTAAATTCTCAAATCTAAATAATGTAAAGATGCAAAAAAGCATTAAATATACAATACAGGATGTGTTTTTAAAACACAATGCCCCCCCCAGGTGACCTTGACCTTTGACCTAAAATGCATAGGTCCTGTAGAGGTTGCCTTTATGACTTTAGGTGGAAGCATTTTGATTTTATAGGCAAGGTTAAATTGGGTACTAACAGACAGACAGGCCAAAAACAATATACCACCGATCTATCGATACGGGAGCATAAAGATATTTCAATCATTGTGAAGTATTACAACTCTCTGAACACAGTTTGCAAAAATATAAGAATCACAAGTTGTTGTTGTTTCAATCAAACCTCTTTTTCATACATGATAAAATATTTATTTCACTTACATACTTTGTGAAACACGACCTATCAGCAAACTGCCTTATGGCTTAATTACTTAACATATCTAATTTAAAAATTTTTAAAAAGTTTTACAATCAACAAAAGAAATACTGGAAGAAGCTGATTGTACTAAAAATCACAGTTACGTTTCCATGGCATTGGCAATAAAAAGTTAATTTTTGATTGGTAATTGAATGTTCATTTCTTGACAGACTTCTTGCACACAACTGAGCAGGTGTTTCATATCATCAGGAAATAGATAACCAATGTTTCCAATCCTAAAACAGTCGGCATTCAATACCTTCCCGGGATAAATCACTTGATCTGAATAAAAAAATATTATAACAGTATTAACTATAGCTTCGTCACAGAGGTGACTAATACCCCTGCTGCCACTTTGACTCTAAGAATGCAATAGTTAACAATATCTCTAAGGTCAAAGGCACATAACTCTGAAATGTGTGGATCACTGAGCCTTGCACATCTACACTTTATTGTGATGACATATTGCAAGTTTTGTTGAAATCGCTCAAAGAATGTGGAAGAATTATGCTCCACAAACTAGTGATATTGTATGGGGACCGACAAACCAACCTTACAACCAACTGACCGACAAGACTGACTCCTATATAACCCCTCTCACACAAAACCTTGATTTAAAGATCACCTTTGGTACTAAACAAAATGGAGAAGAATTCTATAAGACTTTTTCTTTCATTCTAATCCTTTCCTTATATAATATATATATGTTTTGTTTTATCATGTACTTGTGAATGTTGGAGGACTTAAATATGAATAAATATGTTTAGACTAAACAAAATGGCTGTAGGATTAAGGAGGTCCTTTCATAAAGCTGAAGCAAAAGGCTTTAAAAAAGTTATATCATGAGTGGAAGTACTCTAGTGACTAAAATTCTCCTCTCACTGATAGAGGGTCGTAGATTTGAGCCCCACTACCGACCATGTCTCTTTATGTAGCAAAGTAGGCTGTTGCTTACGGAGGATGGTATCGGTTAATCAGAATTTTAGTATTGAGTATTAAGCCTGAAATACAGATGTCTAAAATCTAAAATTCTGTTGATTGCTCCTAAATTTTGCCTTTAAATTGACCATTGGCTAAGATGCATGTGGAGACAGGATGGACAATGGTCATGGACAGGTTGGACAGTGGTCATGGACAGGTTGGACAGTGGTCATGGACAGGTTGGACAGTGGTCATGGACAGGTTGGACAGTGGTCATGGACAGGTTGGACAATGGTCATGGTCCAGTGGTTAGTGCCCTGGACATGTTTGTTGTTTGTTTGTTTTTTGGTTTGATCAAGTTCTACACCCCTTTTCAACAGTCAGAATCATATATGAAGCGGACAGTTCACCTAACCATCGTTCCTGGGAATAACCAGTACTAGACTCCCCATCCTCCGTAAGCAACTGCTTACCTATTGAACAAACCAATGCAATACAACAAACATAAATAGTCAGTGCCAATTATATATAGTACAACCTCAGTAGAGGAACACCCTGTGGGAGCTGCAATATTGGTCATTTTTTAGAGGTTGTTGCTCTACAGAGGTTAAATCTAAGTAAATATCAACTTCGGAAAATTTTGAAGGTGTTGTTATAGAGGTTGTTGCTCTACAGAGGGCCACTCTGGAGAGGTTGTTCTGTACCTAATTATCATGATATAAATCTTATCTTGGTAACCTATGATATTTAGAAATTATGAAATGTTATATTTGCACTGCTCTGTGTATATGTATATTATATAAATATGTATTTCTCCTTGGGCATGTATTTGCCAATTTGTGAATAAAATTATCTGAACTGATTTTTAATGTCGTTTGCTCCATATACATCTTTATTCGTTTCAATGATTTACAAGAAGTTTAAAAACCCTTTAGTTCTATAATCATACAATTTCACATCGTCTGGGTTAACTGCCATTCCTTGTGTTAAATACATTTAGTATCACCAAAACAATTCAACAAAATGATTGAAGTTGTGTTTAATCTCTCTTCATTGGGAAGAGGCCTTAACCTGTTGATTTTGGGAAGAATTATTGCTAAGATAGCTGATTTGGGATATAAAATAGCTGGTGCAAGTTTGGATTTTTGGGAAAACTGCATGATTTTAAAAAGAATTTCAATTGGAAAGAGGCCTATAAAAGGCCTCTGTTATAGAAGGTGAAAAATCACTGTGAAGGGACATTACCTCTGTCATTCAATTTCATGTAGAAATCTTTAAAGTTGAAATTAGGATCTTGAGGAAACTTGTATGAGGTTATGATATAACCCTGGTGATAAGGTTCCAGAAACTCCTGGAAACCTAACTCCTTCATACCAGCTTTCAATATAGAACAATTTTCTTGGTATCTGAAGTGGAAAATAAATAAAACATTAGAATTGACAATATCTAGGATAACTGACAGTAAAATATTTGAGGTAGTTGTTTGATGTGGAGTCAATCATTTCAAGATGTTGAGATATTTGGTTCATCGAAAAAGCAGTTGTAATCTAAAGTTGGTCGAATCGTCGGACTAATTGTTACATGGTTTCCTGTATTTATTTTAAGGACTCCACTTAAATCTAGAGTCGAGTTTATAAACGAATCCTTAATTTTACAGTGAATGGACAACTGACAAACAAGCTAACCAAAAGCGGTCTTGACAACTAGTAGCAACATGAAGTTTGAATTGAGTCTTATTTCTTGACTTTATTTAGCTTGCCTCACTCCAGGGAGAAATCATGTATGAGTAAGCACAAGTAATGTACAATATTACAAACAAACACATTTCGAAAACAACAACAACAACAACAAAAAATCCATACCTTGCTGATCTGCCAGCAACACCACCTTCTTTATCAAACTCTTCAAGAGCTTTAGAGAAAGCCAGCATTGTATGAGTGGGTGGGGTAAACCTAAATTGTTGTGTTTTCTCTAGATTATCATATTGGTCATATAAGTCTAAGCTGATACTTCTAGAATTGCCTAAAACAATAATGATATCCGAGGTATAATGATTTTCCACAAAAGCAATCAGTAGGATTGTACAGAATTTATTGACCAGCATGATACTTAAGGTAAAGAATCGCTATGCTCGCATTCCCAAAAATATAAAAGCTCACACATATAATCAGTAAAAAATTAAATGTCTCCTGAGATTAAAGCCACAATGGTAAGAATGTTTGGGTGATGATATATATAAATACTTTCACAATCTGGAGCTGTCACAGAGGAGACTAATATCCCGGCTGCCGCTTTGACACTAAAAATGCAATAGTACACTATATGACTAAATTCAAGGGGACATAACCCAGCAAAGATCAAGTGAATCACTGAGCATGAAAATTGTGTCTTGCACATCTACATTTCATATTGATAATATTTCAAGTTTCAATTCAATCCTTTGAAAAATGTAGAAGTAGTTTGTTCCACAAACTAAGACTGCCTTCACTATATGGCTGAGTTCAAGGGCACATAACTCTGGAATGAGTGAATCACTGGGCATGAAAATTGTGTCTTGCACATCTGCATTTCATGGTCATAACATATTATAAGTTTCATTGCAATTGTTTGAAGAATGTGGAAGTAGTTTGCTCCACAAACTTGCGATATTTTATGCTGACTGACGGACGGACCGACAGAGTGACTCCAATATACCCCCTCTCGAATAGGGATGGGCCTGTGCATCGAAATATCGATGCATTGCGATTCAGAGTGTCCCGATAGTATGGATCGATAGCGAAAGTCTCGATCCAATAATTATCGCTGATAGCTCAACTATCGATGGTTACAATACTTTCCTTCATGCTTGACTGTTTAGTGTATTCTAGTCATACACTCATGATATTAATATATTTTCAGTCTTTTAATGCCAAGGAATGTAAGAAATAAAAAAATGAAGTATTTGAACTGAATTTTGTTAAATTAAATCTATTTCTGTCCATTCCATTTTAAATCATTTCTACAAACAATTTAGTATGTATTTACAATGAACATACACTGTGCAAATTTACATTTACAAGTTAACTTCTGTGGTTTTCAAATCTTGGCAATAACTATTGCAATAGTATCGCAATAGTTTCCAGCAATAGAAATTGTATTGCAAAAGTCAAAACTGGACCCAATAGTCACCCCTACTCTCAAAATGCCCAGTGTTCCTGTATCTTATCTACCCTCTCTGTGGAGTGACTGTAAAATGGGTCAATAAACAACAAATAAACATATTTATAATTCTTATGATCCTTACCTTTACAATTCAGTAGCTTATTGAGTCTAGCAATAGCGTATGAAAACCCTGGTACCCCTTCTAGACACTTGTTAACAGAACTAACAAGAAAGTCAATATTAGCAGCTTCTAGATCCAAAGGTACTGCTCCAAAACTGCTCATACCATCAACAAAGTAGGTACAACCTAAAAAAATATTTTTCAATATGATCCTTCAAAACACGCCATCACCTCAGACAAGAAACACTACATCATCTCCCCCTTTCATTAATTGTTTTATTCCATAGAAAATATACTGGGTTCTGGTTAAAGAGTGTCAAGATGTGATAACTCTCATCCTAATGACACATCTGAGATAAGATATGAAGTGGAATGAAGAAAACTAGACACTGTTGTCACAATTTTCAGTGATATTTCTGTCCTATACTGCAGCCAGTTTACCTTACAAGTTTTCCTGGACTATATTCTAACTAGTACTACTTTCAACTTCAACAAGGACCTGGCAACATATCCAAATATGGGCAATTTTAGTTATATTTTCATACAAGGACCTGGCAACATATCCAAATATGGGCAATTTTAGTTATATTTTCATACAAGGACCTGGCAACATATCCAAATATGGGCAATTTTAGTTATTTTCTCATACAAGGACCTGGCAACATATCCAAATATGGGCAATTTTAGTTATATTTTCATACAAGGACCTGGCAACATATCCAAATATGGGCAATTTTAGTTATTTTCTCATACAAGGACCTGGCAACATATCCAAAGATGGGCAATTTTAGTTATTTTCTCATACAAGGACCTGGCAACATATCCAAATATGGGCAATTTTAGTTATTTTCTCATACAAGGACCTGGCAACATATCCAAATATGGGCAATTTTGGTTATTTTTCATACAAGGACCTGGCAACATATCCAAATATGGGCAATTTTAGTTATTTTCTCATACAAGGACCTGGCAACATATCCAAAGATGGGCAATTTTAGTTATTTTCTCATACAAGGACCTGGCAACATATCCAAATATGGGCAATTTTAGTTATTTTCTCATACAAGGACCTGGCAACATATCCAAATATGGGCAATTTTGGTTATTTGTTCATACAAGGACCTGGCAACATATCCAAATATGGGCAATTTTAGTTATTTTCTCATACAAGGACCTGGCAACATATCCAAAGATGGGCAATTTTAGTTATTTTCTCATACAAGGACCTGGCAACATATCCAAATATGGGCAATTTTAGTTTTATTTTCATACAAGGATCTGGCAACATATCCAAATATGGGCAATTTTAGTTATGTTCTCATACAAGGACCTGGCAACATATCCAAATATGGGCAATTTTAGTTATTTTCTCATACAAGGACCTGGCAACATATCCAAATATGGGCAATTTTAGTTATATTTTCATACAAGGACCTGGCAACATATCCAAATATGGGCAATTTTAGTTATTTTCTCATACAAGGACCTGGCAACATATCCAAATATAGGCATATTTAGTTATATTTTCATTTACCAATAGCAAGATTCAAACCCGTCTGCAGGGTTACAAGTGCTGCTCACTTACAACTGGACCATAGCTATGGCCCCTGATGTCACAAACTGTGGAAGATTCTATGCTATTGATTTGATAAGTTGTCAGTTTTTTTAATTGTTTGTCATGCATTTTTCAACAAACCAAGCATCTACATGCAGTGCAATCTCTCCAGAGCAGCACCCCTTGGGATTTAGCAAAAACATGTTGTTGTTGTTGAAGGTAGGTTACTGCACAAGAGATGGCTGCTCAGCATAGGTTGTAATGTACTTGCGAAAATACCTTCTATATGAAAAGTTTAGAAAAATGTATTACTTTGTTGTTAATGTATTCAAATTATCTCAGAGCTCCAAGCCATAGAACTAATCTCTCAGACAAGTCAAATTTATTCTGAACAAGATACTCTAAACAAAAGATGATTTATTTTACTTAATAATAAAGAATGTGGTATCAGAAACTTAATACAGTCAAACCGGTAAACAAAGTCCACCCATGGGAAAGACATAAGGTGGCCTTTATTAAAATGTGGCTACAAACACAGGTTTGACCTTATTTAAATCAAGAATTACATCTGTTACCTGGAATGTATTTTTTAACAATTTTTCCGACGTCTTCAACAGGATTAAACACACCAGAACTGGTTTCACAATGCACTATGGCAACAAGTGTGTAAGAGTTGTCTTCCTTTAGTATACTCTCTACCTTCTTAATGTCAACATATTCATTCTCTGGAAAGCTCACTACTTGTGCACTGACACCCATTACCTCGCACACCTTTCCTAAACGTTTCCCGTATGCTCCGTTTTCAAACACAAGTACCTGAATATGAAATAAAGTTTCCCAAATTAAGAATTTAGTGTTTCCTCCAGGCCTTTTTACGATGGTGTTTTGCCATGGCTGATAAACATTGCACCATACTGCCTCTTCATTTGTACATAGGGCCACAGAAGTGACTAATACCCCACCGCCGCTTTGACACTAATACTGCAATAGTACACTACATGGCCATGTTCAAGGGGACATAACTCTGCAATGAGTGAATCGCTGCACATGAAAATTATGTCTTGCACATCTACACATGATGGTGATAACATATTTCAAGTTTCTTTGCAATAGCTTAAAAAATGTGGAAGTAGTTCGCTCCACAAACTTTATGCAGACAGACAGACGGACCAACCAACAGAGTGACTCCAATATACCACCTCTCAAACTTTGTTTGCAGGGGTATAATAATTATCATATAAACACAGCAGCAAAATTAATTCAGACATAATCTTGCAAAGAATGCTGTGATAGCAAATTAGACTATGCAGTGCTAAGTAACATCACTAACTACATGAGAAACCAGACAACTAACACAAAAAACACCATGCCTCACTTAAACTCTATATGAAACACTAGAATTGATAATTAATTGTGACGATACAAAAATGTGCCATTTAACCAAAAAGTTCTGGAGAAAAATGTCCATGTCAAAAGTTTTGAGATAGGCATATCACTGAATAGTCAAAATCTCTTGGTTTTAAAGGAACAGTTGCTGCCTAGCAGCAGTTCTAAGAAGATTTAATTGCTGGCTGGTAATTAACATTATAATTATGTCTGAAATCAAAGGCCTGTAGGCCTAAAAGATGCCCACTTCATGAAGATCTACTACCTTGAACCATGATTAACACTAACTTCATGAAAATGTCATCACTAGACTCCTTTGTCACCTTTCCTCTAATACAAATTTTTGAAGTGAGAAACGTAATAGGTCCAAGCTCACATGTTCTCAGTGTATGTCATTTGAAAGTGACACATTCAAATTTTTATTTGGCTATACTAAATAATTGACAGTGATACATACAATTTGCAGGAAAATGTAAAAGGCCATATTGTCACCATTCAAAGTTTCACATGCATGAACTGAGAGTACCCTATCAGCCTTCAAATCCTCAAGGACATTATGTGCCCCATAGGAAGTTTCATACAAATACCTTTAACAAGGTCTTCTTAATTGTAGGATGCCTTGTCTGTACAAGGTTTAAAATATGATAGTGCATCCATACACAATATTGAAGAATCTATCTAGAAAATTATTTCATTATTGATGATAGCTAGATAAGCCAAGATAATAATTTACGTTGTATCTAAGAAAGGCTACCTTAGCTACAGTAATGTCCAAAACATCACCAAGATAATTACCTTTGCATTTGATCTATCAGTAGCAGTCTGGAAAACTGACTCAATGGCAAAGGTTCCACTTCCTTGCATTGGTACAGCAGTGAAGTCAGAATTAGAGACACCTGGAAAAGAAAACTTTAAACACTGTTGTTTTTTTTCATTCAAATTAAATGTATTAATATTCAGAAATGCTGACACTCTCTCTTCAGTGAAAATATGTCTAAAAAAAGAAAACTTATATGAAATAACATCTTTAAAATTTTGAAACTTGAACTGATGGCTTTGGATCATCATACTAAAATACTGAAAATAACCAATTCTACAACATTTGTTCATTGCCTAATTTCCTTATGTAACAAATGATAACACAAACATATACAGAACATTTTTACATCTGAAAAACGGAATTCCCTGAAAATCGAAAAATTTTCCCGACCCATTTTTCAGATTTTTTATCAAAAGCTCTGTGAAAATCTGAAATCTCAGAAAACCGAACTTTTGGCCCAGTCCGGAAGTTGACCGGTTTGGACCGGTTTTACTGTATTATATACATACCTTTTTCTCACATGGTAGTGGAAAAATAAGAGCATAAGATACTTAGAAGGTAGAGAATGTTAGACAGGCAAGATTTTCATTCACCATTTCAGACATATCTAAGCTATTACCTGCTATATCCACCAACTTATGACGAATATCCTTGATAAGCTGAATAAATTCAACATCTCTAGATCCTAAATCTCTAAGCATAGCCGCTTTTACAGTAGGTGAAGTCCCTAATGGACCAGGTGTAAACAGCTTCTTATCTGAAACAGAGTGATTTGTTGTTTTTAAAACAACCAATTTGACAGCTATGGTCATTTCAGAGTCACCCGTGAGAGAAGATACAGGAGAACTCGGCATTTACATCACTACTCCTATTTCAAATAGGGATCAGACTGAGTATACCATGTTCTTGATTAAATTGTGATTAAAATAAAATTCAAATTTGATTAGAATTCCACAAGTTGCATGTTTTATAGACATGTCATAGTTTAAAGAGAAAAAAAACCTTCAAACTCTAAAACTCTTACCATCCTTAATTGTGAGGCAGAAATGTTTTAATGTACTGACTGAAGCAGTGACTGAGTGATTTTTTTCGTATATTTCACAGTCTTATATGGGCTGTTTCCCCAAGCCCAAAAATGTTATATATTCCCCTAAAAATGCTGTTTTTCCCCAAAAATAATGTCATATTTCCCATTGAAAAGAACTTAAAGAAGTCCACAAACAGCAATTTTAAAATAAATCACCAAAAAACAGCTTCTTTAATACAAAATAATCCATTCAAGCTTGGTCAAGAAACAAAAGCTATATTTACTGGTACCTGTCTTCTATTATTACCACTGCTATTGACAAACAGCATAATTCAAAGGACAAACTTACGATTTGGCAACGGATGATATATCCAAAGTACATTATAAAGGAATGTTTAGAAAAACGTTTTGCTACCTAACAACCACGCTTTTTTTCTGACAAGTCACTGCAAACAATAAATATTTTTTAGCCTTACCATTCATAGCTCTAGATGATCTACTGAAATGTCTTCTACTCTCACTAGCAAGAACAACAGGTCGATAAACACGGAAGTGTGATCCCTTCGTACAACTTTTCAATAATCTCGCAACTTTTATTCTTGAGGCCATACCTGAATAAATGAACACATTTGCACTAAGCAGAACCCAAAGGATTTAAGGAACTGTCAGATATCAGGTTTTTTTTACTTAGAAAGTGACACTGATAGTTGGCATCTTCCTGTCATAAAAATAAGTTATCATTTTCCTAAAAATGATATTCCCTCTATTTGCATTGTAAAATTTTCCCAAATTTACCTATTTTTTTCCTCTTTTGCCAACACCCAGCATCTTACCCTTTTCCTAAAACTAGAAATGTGCCAGAGGACACAATTGGCCAAATGGTAAAAAGGGACCGTTTCTCCCGTGGAAATGTTTGGGTTTTAATAGAAACTGAACTTCACCAAGGCAACCAAAATTTCGACGGAAGGACAGACAGATAGGAGCAATATGTAAAGCCCTTCCTGATTAATATGTGTCAGTACAGACTGAATAAATCCAGTAAATAAGGTTGAACCTACAAAACTAGCTAATCACACCTGAACAAATTTACATGTGAAGGAGCTATCCAGCTGGCTTGCGAAAAATCGCTGGTTAACAACCGTGAAATTCCACCATCGTTCAAGATGGAAAAGTGGCCAAATGACCCTGTCTGTAAGTGTGTGTGACACTAAAGCCAGTGAAAAGAAATATCCGAAACAGATTCATCCGAAAAGATATCATCTAAACACACTACAAGTATTATCAGCAGCGCATATGTCATCTGCTCTTTAAATCAAATTTGCAAGAAATAAGTAAACATACAACGAACAGAACCATACAACTAAAAAAATTACTATTTGATGCTCAAATCAAGGTCTTCAACAATACTTCAAATGACACGGTGAAAAGTCGGTCTCATGACATGTACTACGGATACACATAAAGTTCAGCCAGCACGGACCATTCCGTGAAAAATACCACTTGGACACAGTGGCTACATCGTCTGTAATAAGGATGTAACCCCATTTAGCACAATCAATCCCCTTTGTTTAGTTTACCAAGGGAAAAATTGTGTTTATTTCTGCAAGTTAAAAAAAAACAGACATGCACCTTTCAATATTTTGCCCGCCCGTGGGTGGGATGGCTGCTTGCTGGATGACCCAATCAAGGTATTTAATTGACATTTAATGAATCTTTAATGTCTAAATCCGAACCCTAGAGACAACCGTGTTCGTCTGAATCCCCACCCTACAGCCTACTTGGTCTATCAAATGCCACATGTTGGGGACAACATGCTATTTTGAGTTGTCGAAATTCCTGAGTCCCGGTCATGCATGGGATTTAATTAACACCCGGCCAAAGTCTATATTTCCCAGAGTCATGCACCTTTCAATATTTTGCCCGCCCGTGGGTGGGATGGCTGCTTGCTGGATGACCCAATCAAGGTATTTAATTGACATTAAATGAATCTTTAATGTCTAAATCCGAACCCTAGAGACAACCGTGTTCGTCTGAATCCCCACCCTACAGCCTACTTGGTCTATCAAATGCCACATGTTGGGGACAACATGCTATTTTGAGTTGTCGAAATTTCTGAGTCCCGGTCATGCATGGGATTTAATTAACACCCGGCCAAAGTCTATATTTCCCAGAGTCACTTAGTTTATCAAATTCCCGCCCGTCGGAAATGGTCACCTGTCTAAAGTCCTGTGCAAGCACCCCCCTCTCCCCCCCCCCCTCCGGACGGGCAAATTATTGATAGATGCATAATTTTATAACTGCTGTAGTCCGGTTGCATATAATCATGATACAATTAAGTCAGTTAAGGCCATCATTTATTTAGTTTTATGTATTTCAACAGTAAAGGCTACAGCTAAGACCTATATACTATGCGTATAGTATAGGTCTTTGGCTCTAGGAATTAAAGTTGTGTCATGGAACAATTAAGTATATCCGGCCAACACATGCATTCCAATCTAGTGCCGACTCTAAATTAAGTTTCTTACTGCAAATTGTAAAACGCGAAAAAGGTCATTGATTAATCCTATACCACCTATTCTCAAGGCAACAAGAATTAATTTAAAATTAATTACCCACCCTATATCCTTTCTAGCCTAATTAATGCTCTGTAATCAAAATGTTATAAATGATACCTTTTACAAAAATCTATACCACACATATGTGTAGTTTATAAATGTTTTTGTTTTTTATTATACTTTATTAATTCGATGGTTCGCAGTTCATTTTGCCCGTATCCACAATGGTTAATCGGCTCGGACTTTTTTGGATCAAATCAGCGTCCCCAGACTATTTTTGATCGAGCAAAGGACTTTACATCCTGATTCAGGCGCTAATAACACGTAAGAATTTTACAATGTCTGTACCACGGAACTTTTACATGTCTGTTCTTTCCATTCATTTAAATATTTAACAATTTCTAGTAGTTTATTCTTTACATCAAGAAAAAGTCTGAAGTTTCTCAAGTGAAAGTGCATCAACTTTTACCTGAAATTACTAAGAAAGTACACCGATTTTTTTTCAGACTTCATGCATGTTGTTATTGTTCTAAAATATATATATATATATGTATATATAGTACATGGCAAAGTGTTTTAGTCAAAAGTGGGTCTTTCAGATATCAAATTTTCAGTTTTTAACAATCCAAAGGAACTGATCATAACTAGTCCGTTTCCATGATCACTAGTCTAAACTTTTAACTTGATATTCAGTAAAAGTCCTTTGATCGATCAAAAATAGCCTGGGGACGCTGATTTGATCCAAAAAAAGTCCGAGCCGGTTATATAACCACCGTGGTATCAGTAGAGAGTCTAGTTATTATGTGTGTCCAATCAGATATGTAGAATTGTCAATCTTTTTAAGAACGCAGCTTAGGATCGGGGTTAACTGTTTGAAAAAAGTACCTGGTTAATTCTACTAGTACAATTCACTGAAGCACTAATTAGTATTCAAAAGAAAGACTGATTAGAAATAATAAACTGAAGATACGCACTGCTTATAACTTTTACAATCGGTCGTCTAGGTTTTTAAATAGTTTACAAATACATGATAATTTATGGATAAAGTGTAAAATGCCATAAATGATTATATTTAACAAGATGTACAGTTTACGATAGAATAAACGGACATTATAAATTATACACGCTTTATCTGCACAGTGTATTTTGATGAAGTAATTATATTGGTAGTCCTGTTCACAAAATATCTAGAATAGACCATATCCGAGGTAATACAACTACCTGACCATATTGACGGATTACAAAAGTTAAGCCATATTATATATGTACGTCACTGTTTTGTGAGCTTATATTGCCTCATGAATTTGTGTGATGTATGATGATGGCGATTACAAACGAATGTAAAGAGCAAAACTCGATCATGATGACTTTACACATTTATTCCATGAAATTGTTTGGTACTGTGCACTAGGGCTGAGTATCATTTACAATTATCGATACGATATTTGTATCGATACAGAATTATCGATATCCGATATATCATTTGATGTTCTATACATATCTTCTTCTTGTGGTTGACAGCAGGTAGATTTAACATAATGTGTCTCAACATTTTATTTGACGAAAATTCACAAAACGTGCACAGCACGGTCCAAAACATGTTTTTAAAATTCATTTTGTTTTGATCGATATTTGTTCGATACGTGAACTGCTCGAAAAAACGCGTTTACGGAAGTTTAGTGAAAAATTATATTTCTATAAACTTCACGTTTAAAATTTACTTAGAATATAATGACAATTAAACTCCAAATTTACATTTCTTCGTTTATTTGAAATTTACTTAGCGTTTAATGAAGAATTAAATTCGTGTAAACATCATGTTTAAAATTTACTTAGAATATAATGACACTTAAACTTCAAAGTTACATTTCTTCATTTATTTGAAATTTACTAGCGTTTAATGGAGAATTAAATTCGTGTAAACATCATGTTTAAAATTTACTTAGAATATAATGACACTTAAACTTCAAATTTCCATTTCTTCATTTATTTGAAATTTACTAGCGTTTAATGAAGAATTAAATTCGTGTAAACATCACGTTTAAAACTTACTTAGAATATAATGACACTTAAATTTCAAATTTACATTTCTTCATTTATTTGAAATTTACTAGCGTTTAAATGAAGAATTAAATTCGTGTAAACATCACGTTTAAAACTTACTTAGAATATAATGACACTTAAATTTCATATTTACATTTTTCTGTTGATTTGAAATTCACTAGCGCTAAATGAAAACTTAAATTTATGTAAACTTCATGTTTATAATTCACGTAAAGTTTACTTTGACGTAAAGTTTGAGTTTATAACTTTACTTAAATTTGATAATGAAGATACTTTGTTTCGACTCAGACTTTGTTGATATGTAATGTTAATTAATATTAACCCTATCATTTTGGTACCGAATTTTGAAAAATATGCAATTACAACCGAAACGAGTGCATTATTTTATTAGAAAAGGAAATTGAGAGTTGAATACCTAGTGACAATCAAGAGAATGATTTTGAAGGGCATGCATTATTTTGATAATTTTGAATTGAGATATTTGAATGATGTTTATATAACGAAGGTTTTACGTTATTTTCTATTATTCTAGATAGTTACTTTTTTAGTTGTAGAGGGTATGAGGGTTGTGGCTAACTAGAACTACTGTTAGTCATGTTCCCCGTTTTCTGCTGTCCATTACTAGATGTATGCCATGTTGTATAAAAGGTATAAATCCACCACAAACGCTGAAAATTTTACTATCTGAGGTTAACACATGCAGTAATAATTGTTTACACAACCTGTATGCATTTGCGCACTGCATCAGTGGTCAGTTTTACAGAGTGTCTAATTTTAGAACAGATTATCAACACAGGAGAGTACACAGGAGAGTGCCAACGGATTTAGATTTAAACTTTGTCTTGGAGTGATATGTTACTTTCAATGAAGAACTGATACATTAGTTAACTTGTTGATTTGCAAATTGGATGATTATTATTCTTCTGTGTATGGGACTGATGTCTTCGGATGAAGAGTAAAATAGGTATAAATCTTAATATGTTTATGTTTCTTATGTTTAATACGTACTGTATGACGAATATACAATTAAATCAGCTTTATCATATTGAACAGCATTTTTATTACAGCACTTTTTGCATGAAACACGACATAGTCATATCATGCCTGGGCCATGGTAATACAAATGTATATAATATAGATCATACCTATATTACAATGATGAGAAATGTCTATCAAGGCTTTTATATTTATATTATTTTTGTATATTTACAGCGACGGCGAGGAATGCATCATGATAGTTAAAGCTTCTCAAGGAAATGGACAAAAAGGTCAAAGTCAGAAGGGATAGCGGCAGGAGCTCAAACGTATGCGATCGACATCAACGGAACCTTCTAATCTAAAGATGGCGGAGGATTGCCGTCTTGTCAATCAGGACAAAATTTAATGTTATTCAGGATAAGGAGTAATGTTATTCGATGTAATGTTGATGAAAATAAAGCAATTACTTTGATAAGTTTTTTTATTTTATTGTGTATACTATATGTAATAAAGTGAGTCGTATTAAACAGCTAGGTTTAATTTACTGTACTGTGTGAAATTTACTGCAGGTTTTCGTAAAGCTAAAACACAAAGTTTAATGAAACAATGTGGAAATATAATGCATTATATACTGCACGTTTACATAAAGCTTAAACACGAAGTTTAATGAAAAAAATGTGAATATACTGCATTATATTGCAAGTTTTCATAAAGCTTAAACACGAAGTTTAATGAAATAAAATGTGAATATACTGCATTATATTGCAAGTTTACATGAATCTTAAACACGAAGTTTAATGAAATATAATGGGAATATACTGCATTATATTGCAAGTTTACATAAATCTTAAACACGAAGTTTAATTAAATAAAATGGGAATATACTGCATTATAATTTATATTGCAAGTTTACATAAAGCTTAAACACGAAGTTTAATGAAATAAAATGTGAATATACTGCATTATAAACATCGAGTTTAACTGCATTTAATTTTAGTTTACGGGCGAAGGAAATTCCATGTTTACATCAAGTTTACGATGAACTTAAACCCCTGTAAACTCCGGAGTTTACGTCCTTGTAAACTTAAAGTAAACGCCATGTAAACTTCAAGTTTAATTACCAACTTAAATTCGAATAAACGTCATTAAACACTACATATAATGAAATTTACTTTGAGTTTAAGTTAAAATTAAACGCGTTTTTTCGAGCAGTGGTTCGATACGATATATCAACCGAACCATATAAACCGGTATTCGATAAGATACGTGAACCGGTACTCAGCCCTACTGTGTACATACTTTTAAAGGATATACAGACACTTTTGTAAAGCACAAAATTTAATAACAAAAAAAAAGTTCTTTCCGACTTCCCGATCAACTTGACAACATATAAGTTACAATGTATATAAAAACAAACTTACATGCAAGGCAGTAGGAAGCAATTTTAGATTGTAAGGGGAGGTAATTTTAGATTTCTGACCACGCCGTCGAGGAGGAGGGGTAAACTGGTTCCCGTTGACTTGTGTGTACCTTTGGTGCACTTCAACATGGAACGGGAACCAGTTTAGGAGGGGTAGGGGCGAACAATCAGTTATTGCCCCTTTTAATAAACAATGACGTCAAAATTATTTGGGGACTAATTTTAGATTATGTCCGAAAACGGAGGGGGATCAGTTATGGCCCCTTTATCACCAATACAGCCGAAATTATTGAACACCTATTCCCCCGTTCCTACGACCCTTGCATGTTATACCACATACTTGTTAGTGCAAATGTACAATAGACTATTAACCTTCCAATATCTAGACAACATCTTTATAATTATTTAAAGACTACTTTTTTCTTATTTAAACATGTTGAAGATTCCTATTCTGTCGATCATCTGTATTTCGACTTGACAATAATGATAACAACAACACAATACGAAGATCGTTGTTCTGGTTTGGTACCAATGGTGGTCCTGGGTCTTATGGTAGTCTTGTGTATTAGAGTTTTGCTGTAGTTTTATTTGTTTTCGTCTGTCTTAGCTGTAGCAAATAATGTGGCGTCAATCCTTGAAGACCATCCGATTAGCTCACTAAATATACATTTTAAAACTGTCCGCAAAAACTTGATAGTACTCCACTATTTTACTGTTGTCTTGTATTTTTTAGACTCTTCTGTTTGTTCTAATCTCTGACAGTTGTGAATTACCTTAACATTATAATGATTAAGTTTTGTTATTCTTAATATTTTTTTCTGTGAACTTGCCATTTGAATGCAATTCTTGTACATGTACCACGAATTATCCATTTAGTACACAAAAGAGGCTTTGCATCAAATGTGAGTAATTGATACAAAACGTACAAAGCCACAAAAATAAGACATATTGGTTATAAGCACAGATGTGAACTTGGTACAATAGTTTTAAATACATTACAATAAAATGACACTTTTGATCAAACGTACATTAATTTTAAAACATTAAAAGGCAAATCACAACACTAAACTTCAAATGCTACAAACTTGATAGATAAGAAATATTTACAGTACAGTGCAATATCACCATAGCGGCCCTCCCTTGAGCAGAATACTCCCTTCATCGACGGATTTTTCCCAATGTATGATTACACTATAAATTTCTCTTCTCTAGAGCAACAACCTCTCAACAACAGCATAAATTTCCTTCTTCTCAGGGGGTGTTGTTTTGGAGAGGTTACACTGTATTGTGACATAACAAACAATATGTAACTTGTAGCTACATGTATATCGTGTCAACCAAGACCGTACATATATTATTCTTCCGGGGCACTATTCACTGATACAAGTCTTAATTACAGACATACTAAATCATCTAAATCAAGCAATGCCAAACTGCAATTACGGAGTCTATTTTGTATTGAAAATATGCAATTCAATTCAATTATTTTATCAGGTATATACGAGTAAGCAATACATGCTTTCTGCGGTCAATTGCTGACGGCGACAAACTTCTCACAAAGAACATTAAATGAATACACATATATTATATAATAACCTAACCACACAGAGATGAGTATGAGAAACATATTAGGACCAGTGATTTATAAAAGATTATTTTGGTCACAATACTAAGGTAACTTACAGATGTTATATATATATACAATGTATATAACCTATATAACCTATGCTAGTATTACCTATATTTCTAGTACAATCAACCCTGTTTTAGCGGTCACCTCCGAATAAAGGCCAACTGTCAATAAAAGCCATGTTTTGTCTTTTCTAAGTATGGCCATTGACTGTGTATTTCAACAACAATATAATTTTGCTACTCCCAAAGCGTGTTGCATCCGAGAGGTGGCACTGCACTGTCAAATGAAATTTGCCTCGCATTTCGAAGGAATGTGAAGGCTAGTCTCATAATTCAGAATTAGGGATGTGGGCTCGTAGCAGCAGCCCCGCAACAACAAAATTTGACATTTTGCCGATCCTTTGTTATACTCAGACAATACAATGCAGAGTTCAAGATTGAATTACAAACTATCATACGACTGATAATTTCAAATGCCAACGGTGAAATCTCGATGTCCCAAATACGCAAACATGTATGTAATATTGACGCGGGGATGGTTGCCAAATCATGAAATAATACAATAAGAAAAAGAATGAACATGGACTTCCGGGTTACAGATGACCTCGCGTTGGCTGCCGAATTTAGGTTTGGAATATTTCTCAGACGTACTAAGCATAAACTGGCAATCAAATTGATGAAGAACGTTATAAGAATATAGTGAAGTGTGATGGCTAAAGTCACCCTCGATTTGAAATCAGACAATCTAGTACTCGCAATGCTACAGAATATGTAATCTAAGCCATGTTCACCGTTGACCGGAAACATAATGACCAAAGTTATCGCAACAACGATTGCCGATAAACAAATGTTGGCCAGTGTCATCTTCCATACATTCATTACTTTTGTTTGGATCTGAGTTACATTACGGAGTACGAAATAACGCATTACACAGATGATCAAGATTTGACCTTGACCCAAGAGGCATGCAAAAACAAATGTCATTAACAAAACTATATCAACGAGGCTGCCACGAGCAAACGTATAGTTTGCGACGCTTATTGCAATCAAGCTGGTGCCCGTCAGACAATCTGTTGCGTTCAACAGTAACATTTGTTTCCAGTGTTCTTTCCTGTCCACGTCGTTACGGAATCTAATCAGGACCGCCATGGATGATACAGAGAATAATAGGACAGTGGCGCAAAAACAGCCATAGAATATTCCTGGAAATTCTTCCCATCAGCATAGACCGGAAATGACGTATTTTCTAGTAGAACGTTTTCACAATACATTCTGTCAGTACCTGCAAAATATCACACATGTGGCATAGAAGACAGTTATTTATAATTAATCAATACTCAACCAAAATTCATTGTTCTTTTGTTCTTATGTCCTTTGGAAACACCATTTGTCTGCGAATGATAAGTACAGTGTATTTCTGTCTCAACTGACTAATCAAACCTTTCCACATCATCTTGAACACATTTTCATACATCGATACACCTCTCACTGTGAAAATCTCGCTTAAAACTGCATTGATGTGCAACGATTTGTCACGACCAATCTAAAGCCACAATAAACTTCGGGAACGGACATTTCGTGCTTCTCGTTGCTTGGACAAATATACTTTAATATACATTCAGTGACGGGGTCTTGAAAAATTCCTGATAGTCTGAGATATAAAAGTATCCGGACTAAAGTTCGCATGATAGACCGCAAAATGTTGTACATTGTACATGTGTCATGCTGTGAAAAATAATGTTTTAATTCCAAATCAAAAATAGTTGGGCGTGCATTTTTTACTGTATAAGTAACCCTTTTTCACAGTAAAGTTTTTTTTATTTACATCGGATGTCTAATTTAAGTTGTACAAAGATATATATATAACTACGTTGTAGATGTAAATTAACTGGAGTTAAGAAACATTTGCATAGATGACCGCGTTAAATTGTAAAATGTCTTAAAGCGTGTGGATTGGTATTACTATTTATCCTGTTCCTACATTGTTTTTAGGCCTAATAAATAAATAAATTCGGTCCGAAAGCTAACTTGAATGGGCTCGCCCATTTCAGCTTTCTAAGCCTCACTGGAAAAACCTTCTCGATATCGGCACCAACCAAGTATTATCTGTATATTTCTTTCTGTAAACCATTCTTTAATTTAGCCTTTCCAGTGAAAACTAGAACTCTTAGTAATGAAGTTCATTATTTAATTATGTAAATGTTACTAACTGTAAGCGTATGTTCATGGAAGTATGTTAATGTGTCTGTTTGGTCAAAGGTCTTAAGCGTATCCATTCAAGAATGGTGGATGAAGACAGCAGTTTAGTGTGCTAATCGTGAAAATGTTCGTTGTGATGTATACTTTGATTTTGTTCGTGTAGAACAGAAGACTGTTGTTGACAAAGAAGGTGAACTACATTGTTATGTTGTTGTTAAGAGTTGAGATACTTTGATAATTATGAATCCATCTTTAGTATGTATCGCTGAATATTCTGGATTTATGATTCTATTAAACGTGAGCTAAAGAATTTATTATGACTGTATAAAGATATATAAAGATCTCAGTATCAATTCTGGAGTCATATGATGCTGTTTAAATCTTCGTTGTTCTTTGTTTCACCATGGTATCTTGTATTTTGTCGATAGGGCTGCAATGATTTAACTTCGGTTTAGATTCGTATGAGATTACTTATTATGATTGTAAATCGGACATTCAAATCATAAAGTGGTGTGTATTACTGATGTTGTACGTACATTAGTATACAGTTATTGACTAGTGAGCCATTAAATATGATGTGATATTCGCCGGCAGAATACCGTATTGACCTCGGCGAAGTCAGTATGGTATTCTGCCGGTGAATATCACATCATATTTAATGGCTCACTTGTCAACAACTGTTTTATTATATGAAAAGTTTATTTGAAACCATTGAGGGTAATATTCCGATTCATTTCGAATTTAATGCATTACTTGATAAACAGAAATGTGTATCATGTCAATTATAAAGAAAGATAAATATATCACAAATAACGACTTATAATTCTGGTAGATGAATATTGACATGGTATTGGAAATTCATAAATTTCCCAGGGGTTGGGACAAAAATTGCCCGGGGATCTGGAGAAAATGCCCGGGGTCTGGAGAAAATTTGTTCGAAGGATCGGGACAAAAAAATGCCCGAGGATCGGGGGAAATGCCCGGGGATCCAAATAAAGGACCGGAACATTTGTTAAAAATAAAGTTGATGGGTATTGACCTGGTTCTAATTTTAGAATTTGAAATTCCGATAATCCATTGAATATCAACGGTTTCGCCGTTGAATGTGACATTTATGTGAGATGATGGATCAGGCTTTAAGTCAATCAAAATGTGTTTATTTATAGATCATAAAATAATGTTTATTATACTTAGATAATTATGAAGTTGGTAGTGAATTTATTGAATATGAGGCAAAAAGTGTAGAAAGCGTATATTGAGATGTCGTACAAAACAGACATAGTCATTTGATATATATGTTTGATCACATCTTCAACCGTTGTATGTGTCATGGCATATATAGATACATTTGTGTACTTTTTTCGAATATTCCATTAATAATCATACGCGGACAGGTACCGGTCATGAAGTTGAAATAGTAGTTTGAATTATAATTTTTCGTAGAAGCGTTGCCACTGAATACAAAAATATTAAGTGTATTTTGAGAAACTTCCGTCTCATTGGCCGACCGTGATTATTTTCCAAATTTAAATAAACTTTGTGGGAGAAATGAAGGATTGAATTCTGTTGAAGTCTATTGGGAATCTAAATAAAGAAATCTTAGTTTGAATTAAGTAGCGAGTATGTTGCTTTACAACAGTTTGAGAATGCACCTACAACTATTTTATCATATGTGTATAATTTTATGTGAGTACTAATTAATTTAGCTTGTAATTGTTTTTATAAAACTATGACTTGTAAAGATTATTTTCGATTGCATTACATTTTATATCTGAATAGGTCGGAGAAAGCATTGATTTATAATATTAAATAAGAATAATATTATCGGAAAGATAAAATATTAATTAAACTTTTGTGATGAGTACAACTTTCGTAATTTTCATAGAATAAAAGTTATGACGATTATAGTGAAAATCCCCTTTTTTGGATAATGTAAAAATATTATCGATTTTTCCAAATCAGCAAGTCCGCGAAAGTTGGGTACGGTGAAGGTTGTGTTTTCGGAGGGGGAGTGCTAAACACGTAATTATGCTTTGAAAAAAATAGTAGTTTTTAAAAATTAAAATTGATTGAACGTGTATTTTTACTTTATAAGTAAACCATTTATTGTTCACAGCAAAGCTGATGTATTTTTTCTTTGATAATTTACATCAAATTTCCAGTTTTTAAATCAATTACCCCCTTACGCAACATACGGATTGTCAATTATGTATTTTTAATATTCCCAATCTCAGTAAAAAACATTAAGGCATCGAGCACTTCACATAATCTTATATTTTTATTGGTTTATATATTATTTTAATTTTGTAACTTTTATTTTTATCGCATAAGGTACAGTATTTTAATAAAACATCAGTTTTCCCTCCGAGAAGTCATTCTTTATTGTTGAATTCGTATAAAGATATATTAATTAATAAAATTCGGAGGAAAACATATGTTCATTCTTCGTCTTTTTAGACTAGTGAAAAGTCGGGAGTCAGTGCCATTCAACTGTAAGTAGCACCAGTGCCATTCAACTGTAAGTAGCACAATATCATTAACGAAAACAAGATGAAAAGCTCCACACAATACACGTATTTGATAATGCTTTCTGTCATTTTATAATATAACGGTAATACAAGTACCTTTTTTCAAACTTCTTTTTTAGATTAAAATTGATTAAACATATTACACGTAAATCATTACTCTTTTCTGTCAAGATTTATATGAAAATATTACTCATTGAGCTCGCTATATATATGCAACCAAATCAAGTAGCTTTATACCAAATAATAATAAATAAAACAAACGAACAGACGGACGGACGGACGAACTAAAACAGAAGAAGATAGATAATTATTACCTTTGAGATCCTAAGGGCGTGTAGATGACCAACCTGGAATTGTCTGTGAACTGACCGCTCGCTGAAGCGTTGATGGTATTTAACACGTAGCTACTGAGACGCTAAAAACTCATACTGTGATGCGAATTGACCGCTCGCTGAAACGTTGATGGTATTTAACACGTAGCTGCTGAGACGCTAAAAACTCGTACTGTGATGCGAACACAAATAACTACAAGCCCGTGGTTACTTAATAATGAGATCAGCATTATATATCTTAAGTATTAATTTGACAAAAATGAAGTCCATGATTAGTTTTTTATATGGTCGACTTACAGAATTATCTTTGACGCATAACTGAATACGAAATTACAAACAAAAGGATAAACCTACTTTTATAAAGATGATTATTTTTAATAAATTAGTACTTTTGACCAGCGGTCTCCGGGTTCAAATCTTCTAGTTTATCTTTTAATGTTTCTAAGTCTATTACGATCAGACATTGATATCATTATTGATTCGTTAATATGGTACGGAAGCGCTAAGTGGACTTTATATTTAATGATTTAAAACCTACTAGTTAAGACCACACGTTTGGGAACTATTTGGACTAAATTACATGTATATCCTTTTGAGGCTTAGAAAATGTTGGTTTAAGTTTTGCGCACAAGTTTCACCAAATTATGCCCCTTTTGGACTTCGAAAATATTGCTTAAAGTTTTGCACATTTCAACCAAATTATGCCCCTTTTGGACTTATATTGGTTAAAGTTTTGTGTGCAAGTTCATATCTTAGTTACCACTAATGATACTAGTAATGCATAGAAACTTCACACATGTCTTTGGGAATGACATATATAAGTATGGTTACAAGCCAAATAAGTCCGTTCTATACATAGCGTGATGTCACTACGTTTGTCTTACATCCATACATAAAACTGATTACTATCTACATTTAGATAGTTATACATACGCTAAAAGTATAGTTCCGCGGAAGGATTAAAATGTCAAAACAACCATATCGGTTGTATGTTTTTAACAAAATTTGTTTAGTTATGTAAAATGAATACGTTGCACCATTTCTATTCTTGTGCTTTCGTCAATAACACTAATTATTCAATGAAACGCAATGTTGAAGTACGCTTGGCTCCAATGTGTACCATACGGACGGTGACGTCACGCTATGTTATTGTTTATAATTTCCATTTTGTAAGTAGTTCCTGCAAATACCCATAATGCCCCGAGCAGAATAACACAGGTCAGTGCATAGCGCTACCGTAGTGTACACATTGAATTAAGTCCCATTATCATGACCTGCATTATTCATCAAATTATGTCCCGTTTTGGACCCAGAAAGTCTTGGTAAAAGTTTACGTGCCTTTTTGAACGAGGGGCACAATTTGACCAATATGCGGTTTAAATAATCGAAATTGGCCAATAATTTTTTATGGTATTCCAAAAGACGTGTGTGAAGTTTCAATGCAATACCATTAATGTCCCTCTCAGCGCTTCCGTAGTCTGGCAGCATAATTGATCTGAATATATGTGTAAACAATGATCTACTTCGAGAATGGAATTGAGATTTGATCTCGGAGTCCGATTATAAGTTCTATAACCTCGGAACCAGGCGGTCACACGGTGGCACTTCGCTGCATTACATGTTGTCTATAATCGACAATACATGAAACAGCCAATAATATAATTCGATGAACTCATAGGACTATACAAGTATACTCTTGTGTTTACTAGCTGTGCACATTTCAGGGATTCCATGTAAATAAAATAATCACTGTTAATAGAAATTAAAATAATTACTAGAAAAAAGGAGTACAGCATTCATCCTTCCCCAAAGTATTATTGCGTTGGGTGTCGTAAGGCCGGTTCGATTTGACTGTCGTATGAAGAATAAACGCCGGCTAGAAAATCTTAGATGAGAAACTCAATCGAACCCATTTCAGAAAGGCTACCTGTCGTATTTCCTCGTTGATTGTAAATGACATGCTATTTGAAGAAAATTTACATCACTTTTGAATTTAAATAAAAGAAAACCATTTTAAAAATATCATTTCTGGACATCATGTACTATACGATACGTACACACTAACTGGTTCTCGTTCCATGTTGCAGTGCATCGAAGGTACACATTAGTCAACGGGAACCAGTTTACGTATACACACTGGGTAGTCTGGATTACCTGCCCCTGACACAACGTGATTGGAAGGAACAATCGGAACTCCACGGCGTTTGTCTAAAGAAAGTGCGTATTTCTCAGTTACGGTAATGCCCGAGTTGTTACGATTGTGGAAGGAATAGTGGGCAGGGAACCAGACTACACACTGGGCTGTTTGCACCCCATCTGATGTGTTGTAGTAGTCAACAACTTGCTGTGATAATAAAATTAATTATGATCCGACAATAATGATTCATTAGCTCGACAGTATAAACGATCTTAGACGCTTTAAAGGGGCATGCCCTGGAACTGAAGCGTATCGAATATAAATCAAATTGGTATCATTTGAATGCCAAAATCAATTAATGAAAGTCCTGTAAAATATTTACGAAATGTCCCGCTATTTGACTCAAAATACACATTTCAAGATTTACCAAACCTGCCGATTACGCCTTAGAAAATATTCGTCATTTTCATAACTCGACCCTTTCGGGATCTGTCAAAAGCGGAAAAAATGTCAACAAACTGTGAAATGGTAAGTATTGTTCATGTCATGTTCATTGTTTGCGACATAAAGCTTATCTATCGATCAATTCATAGGTAAATATCATTGTTTTGCTGCTTGAAAGGCAGCGCGCACGCTAAGTTAAATTCTCAGACGAATCGGAAATATCGTTGTCGTCAATAAAAGGCTTGTAAGCCTTTTATTTAAACCGGCATATAAATACCCACGCGTGCGTTATAGGGCCATTTTTGAAGGCACATTCTTCTTTGACTTTTCGGTAATAATTGTTTTTACAAGTGATAAACGCATTTTTGGTGTATAAAACCCAAGACACATCAGTTCCTGGGCATGCCCCTTTAAACACTGTAAATGTACTAATTCTGGTATTTATTGATTGACAAAAAATGGCGAAAGTTCTCGAATATATTGATAGCCGCAATTCAATATATGTCTAAACATTAATTACATGTAGCTCTATCTTATCAGCCAAAATTCTTTGAGGGTGGAATTGAGATTTGAGCTCAGAGACAGTTCTCTAGTTTTATAACCTCGAGGTCGGGTGAGCTTGTAAACAACAGGAATGAAACTATTAAACGAAAGCTTATCTGTATTCAAGGAGATACAGTGAAATCCATCCATCAGATAATAAAATTTTTTTTTACTATTATCATGGACTGCTAGATAAATATTTTAGTACATGTACTTTAGTACAATGAAAAACAACAACCGTAAACACGATATAATCCTTAAGATATATTTAAGCTTATATCGTCCTGATGTGTGGTGTTTGATGTTACGGAATACAAGTGGCCGGGTTAAAGAAACGCAACCTAAGATGACATTATACGTTTTATTTATGAACATTAATGTTTGACATGTGTACATATGATTCTAAGGGAATATACAGTTCTAAGCGTTACCAAATATCACAAATCATTACAGGAGAATCAATTATTTTCTATAGCCTTGACAACATCTGTTACAATAAAAACAAGTCATTTCACACCAAGAAAATCTCACTTAGCGTCCACGTCAATATCAGAACACCTCTTTATAAAGGCTACTCATTTTGTTATACTCAGACAGTACAACACCGAGTTCAAGACCGAATTAAAAACGATTGAACGACCTATTATTTCAAATACCAAAGGAGAAAGCTCCAAGTCCCAAATACGCAAACATATATGCAATGTTATTGTTGGGATGGTTGCCAAATCATGAAATAATACAATAAGAAATAAAGTTTCCTTTTAAAAAGGAAAGGCTTGGCTGGTTGTTGCTGATAAAAGTTAGTTCTGATACCATAACTAAATTGGTTCATTTTATTTCGTCTTGTTGACCATTTTAGTTATGAAATTGTCCTCTTTCAAAGTCAACAGGTAGTCTGAAACATCGGTATATTTTTCTATTTATAGATTTTCCTATAATTCATCGTACTGTACACAAGTTTTAAATTGCATCAGAGAAAGCGTTTCGCAAGTTAAATTATAGTAGGGGTGTATTTCATTAATTAATTAATCCTCCGCTTATTACCTTCAGCAATTATGTTGATAATTAAACAAAGAGCTAGTAAAGTAAAAATAATTGAGACTGCGTTAATATATCTTATCTTTTCGTGCCTTAACGGTTGATGGAACATGCCGATTTATAGTGAAACACCCCGATTTTACAATGAAATCGCAAATGTGTACATCAAGATCGTGTGACAAAATTATTGGCGGAATAGCGTTTCGCAGGTTTCATTATAGAAGGGGCTTCCTTAAATTCTCATGAACAATCCTCCGCTAATATGTCTTTCAGTAATGATTAAAATAATTGATTTAAATATATTGTACATAGTAACAGAAAAAATAGACAGTTTTAAAATGTGTACCTTAACGTGTAATTAATGTTAATAGAACAAACCGATCTTTAGTGAAACACCCTGATTTCATAATAGACTGGCACAGTGAAGTTGGTACACTCAAGTCATGTGATACCGATTCACACAGTAAGCGTAAACCAATCACCGTACTGTTAACATATAGCTCTCAACCAATCGCCGGACTCTTAACATTTTTGTGCACTTGTACCCAGCTTTCGCATTGCATCTACCAGCATCTAGGGAACAAACGTAACCGAAAACAATACATAGGCTTGGAGCCGTAGCTCCAAGCCAAAAAGATAAACAATGACTTCCGGGTTAAAGATGACCTCACGTTGTCTATTAAAGTGCTTGGAATATTTCTCACACGAACTATGCAAAGAACGGTAACCAAATTGATGAAAAACGTTGTAAGAAAATAATGCAATGTCATACCAAATAGCACTCCAGATTTGTAAGAGGTCAATCCAGTACTTGCAATACTACAAAATGCGTAATCAAGGTCATATTTACCGTTGACCGGAAGTAGTACTACAACTACACCTACAACAAGTCCGGATAAGAAAATGTTGGCCACTGTCATTATCCATGTGTACTTTGTTTCTGTCTGGATCCGAGTTATATTACGGAGTACAAAGTATCGCATTATACATACGATCAAGATTTGACCTTGACCCAAAGTGGATGCGAAAATAAATGTCAACGTGATGAATAAATTAAAGCGACTATCGAGAACAAACGTATAGTTTGCTATGCTTACAACCATCAAACTTAACCCATTCAGAATATCAGTTATGTTCAAAAGTAACAATTGTCTCCAATGTTCTTTTCTGTCCACGTCGTTACGGAACCTGATCATAACCACCATAGATGCTACAGAGAATAACAGAATAGTGGCGCCAACGGCAATAGATAATTCCTGAAAAGCCATCCCGTCAGCATAAACCGGAAGTGATGAGTTTTCCAGTAATACGTTTTCACAAGGCATTCTTTGGAGTCCTGTAAAACATCACAATTATGAAATAAAAAGACACATCATTCATCGATCGATCAATCTGATAAATTTCATTAAACTTTCCGAATGTATTAGTATTGGCACAAACCTGCATGTTAAAAAACATGAAGCATTTTTAAAAGAAAGAATTTACACACAAAAAATTGCATTAGATAAGACTAACTGAATCGATCGTATATTGTTCTTTCTTGTTGAATTATACATGTATTGGTAAATAATACTGATCTGAACTTCCATGAAAAATTGAACAAAATGTGTAGATATTTAACAAAATTGTCGAAAAAAATCAAGTACGGAGTTAGAAATGGTATAAAGAGAAATAAGTAAACTGTAAACAAGTTTTTTAAAAAAGAGACAGCCGGGAAGTTTCTTTGAAGTTATTTACACTGTTGAAACCATATAGGTATAATGTTTATTGAATTACTAAATTGTCAGTAAAGTACCGTGAGAACACAACTTATCAGCTAGCCGTCCAATTAAGTCACGCATTAAAATGTTGATATAAGGTCAGCTAAATAAAGTGCGCATTTAGTCATATCTACCGTATATTTATTCAAATAAACATAAAATGCTTGTCAGAAACGGTTTATGACTTTATTTCGACCGCTTAAGGATACATTTTCGTACATTTTACTAAATAAATTTTACAACCACAAGAAGAACACATTAAACAACTGCAGACACGCTTAATTTTTATGGCGTGGTCTTAATTTTTCTACGCTAATGGACGGAAGAGTGTCCTTAAAATCATTCAATAGAATGAGGAATTTCTTCTGCATAATTAATACGTCATGTCAAAAAAAATGGTCAAAAGTGAGCTTAAACGCGGAAAAAAGCAGGAAAAAAACCCGAAGGATTGACCGTTGGAAGGAAAACAAAAACAAGATAATCCTTACCTATGATTTCCACAGATGTGTAGAGTAACAAGCTCGAACTACCTTTCAACCAAGAGTTCAGTGTATCGTTGTGGGTATTTATAACTTGTTGCAAACCGAATGCTAACCAATACATATTGAGGCACATTGAAAACCACACCCTATTCCTGTATTCTAGAAGTTATAAAATCTGTAGGTCGTTGCGGTCAAAGGTTAATTTGAATCACATATATTCGTGATTAGCATTTTTTTTCTTTCTGTGGAGTCTCAGGATTGTCTGTAAATCATGCTAATTATGTAATGATAAACGTCTTATTAAGCATGCTAAGAACGGCATGCGAACACTGATTATTCTAATTATTATAAGTAAGGCTAGGATTTATTAACATATTATGTTTTAACCCATCGTCGGATACCCACGGTCGTTGCCTCCGCTCCGCTACGTACATCTCCCGTGGGATTTTTCTTTACCGATTCGCCGTTTTCATAGAATAGAACAGAATATACATTAACCAATAGAAACGACGCTTACATTTTCGATACTCTCCGGCGTGGAGACGCAAATGAAAATCATAGGCACTCGATTCCGTGATTTTTATACGTTTACATACGTTCTTTTGCAATTTCACCCATCAAACAATGCAAATCTGTCGAAAGAAAAATCTGTATTTTTTCCCTTATTGTGTGTATAAAATACACCAAGGTAGTAAACTCGCCATCTTTTCGTTTGACGGTAGTGACGAAAATAAGCGTGGGTCCCGGCTTTCCTTCTAAAAGCTGACAAAAAGGTTAAAGTTGGGGCACACTACAACGAAAGCAAGGTTCCCGGAAAGCACGTGCAGATTAGACCGTCTGTAAACGTATAAAAATCGTGGAATCGAGTGTCTATGATGAAAATGGCTGCGCCCACAAGAAAATGTTCGTTCTGTTTGTTTACAATTAAAAGTAGTTTTACGTGAAACGAACATAGTTTTAGTACGAGCGATCTGATTGGCTGTTAGGCGCATTACAAGATTGTACTGCATCCAATCAGAATACGGTTTTAGTTATTTATCGAAACGGCGAATCGGTGAAGAAAAATCCCACGGGAGATGTACGTAGCGGAGCGGAGGCAACGACCGTGGGTATCCGACGATGATTTTAACCGTACATATCACCAAAGTACTGTTTGTACAGTAACTGAACTTACACATGATTGTATTGCAATATGGAATGGGAACTAGGTAAACAATTGAATGGCGGGGGTATTGAAACGTATACTTTTGTCCGCATGAACATTCATGCGCACTGAGCGAGTGACGGCTGTGGAAACTCTAAAAAAGGAACCTGATAAATAATGCAGAAATGAATCATCGAACTTAAGAAGCAAACCATTGAGATCGCGAGTTTTTTTCAGCATTCCCGCTGACTTCTTTGTACAAAGCCCTTTGGTGCACTGCAATATGGATCGGAAACCAGTTTACTGTATCATTGATAAAGTTGTCCCCCTCGAATATCGATTTTTCGGCGATATCGATAACATGGCGGTGACAGGTACTCTTTATGGAATTATAGTGGGACCATTTACTCAACATTACACACTTTTGTCTCTTTCTTCTTTATAATGATGTACATGTATTTTCATATTATATTGTATGCTATCCTACCCTGGTTGTTACAAAAGTATCACTGACGGTCCAGATTTAATGATATAGTATGTAAGGAAATCTTAATATAGGCAACAGTTAGATGAAGAACTAGATCTTTCATATAGAATTTAATGTATCATTTCTAACAGTTCTTGCTTCCCTGTGCGATTTAATTTGACAAGTTTTGCTGCAATGGTGAGGCTCATTACATGATTCCCGTAGGTTCCCGCGACCAGGCGAAACTTCCGTGTACGGATGCGGTCATCCCAGCATAAAGTCAATGTGTAAATGAAGTCTTGTGTTTATCGACAGATTTCTCATAATTAGAATATTCACCGCGTGTTACGAGTCACAATCATATTGATGTGTTACTTAATACATAATTGTCCTCATCTTATCGCGAATAAGTGCAGACGACTGGATTTTGTTGTGCGTACGTGAGATAAATATTACATTAAAGGATTGCCTATTCTTGCTTTTCTTAAGTCACGTGTGTATGATTATAATCTTTGTTGAATAAAAGCCCAAAGTTTTCTTTAAAAAAAGTATCTGGTCGCAAATAAAGTAAAATATCCCATTATATGACGAATGCTTCTTATAACTCTTATATCTTATCATAACATTGAGTCAAATGCAATGCTTCTCCATCACTGACGCGAGTAATTCATTTGGATTGGTTAACAATCCAGCTTGGTTAGCTGTCTGAAACTGGTTCCCGTTCAATGCTGCAGTTACCAAAGGTCCATGTACAGTCAGAGTCAACGGGAACCAGTTTACTGTTAGTAGCAACTCTTTAAAAATCGAAGCACTGAGAGTTTTGTCAGGAGCGAAATTTAAATGAGTTAGATAAAAACACCTGTAAATCCAATTTTATGTGCGAACTATCGTTCGGATTAAAAAACTCAACTACAAAGAAATTCAACTTTTGACTGTAGTTCAACCTTCAGAGCTTTGATTTTGTATGAAGTTGCTTTTTTCATAAAGGATATTGTCTGTATATTTCATTCAATCCTCCGTTAAGGAGAGTACAAAATATTTACATGATATGAGTAATACACATTATAATGATAGTCATGAGTATTTGACAAATGAATAAATTCATGTATATAGTTCACAAGCACATGGTTATATCATACCCTACATCAATCAAATAGAATCAACCCTAAATATTAACAAATTCAACATAAATCTGAGCACTATCATACAACCACATTGAACTTCAAATAACCACACAACAACTTATCTAGGCAATGCCATCGTGATTTACTTACCTGTCAACTATAAACAGATTCAGGCATCATCATGCCAATCAAATGACCAGGATTAGCCAAATTAGTAATAGACACTACACGATATACTCCCAAACAGCTATAATAGCTTAGCTTAATGATATGCGACATGGTATCAAGGACTTATATACATACATGGATTCGCAACTTCCGTATTAACAGTTTAAAGTAATCAAATCCCGCGATAATAAGACGTGAATCAACGGGAATACATGCTATTGTTTACAAAAGCGAAAATACGAAAATATCCGTGATAATCCGAATGTTAATAACAGCGAAAATATCCGTGGTATTCCGAATGTTTAATCTCGGAGACGAAAGGATTATAATAGATGTCCGCCATCTTGGACTTTAAAATGTTCGACTGTAGCCGTTTTCAATGCTTATACTTAGACTTTGTGGATTATAAATGTATCTCAATATCTTTAAGGATTTTGATGCATCCTTTACCAATTTCCTGTGCCCAATTGCCAGAGTTTTTTTAGTATAAAAAAATTCGTAAACACCAATTACAGCTGTCGGACATTGCCGAGTATATAGCAATGCATTGTGGGATCGTCGAACGATATCGTTTGAGCTATTTTTAGCAGTTGCGAATCCATGTATGTATATAAGTCCTTGATGGTATACATTTGCATTGTGCTTCATGATGCTCAGTTTCTTAGTTTAACGATAATGGTTTATACACAGTGAAACAAACCGTATCACAATCATGTTCTGTCATTAAATAACGATCGACGTTTGGACCGTTGATCGTTACAATAAGTGGCCAGTTATTGTATCTTCGCCTTTTGCCTTTCCTCGCGATGACACGAAGAAACGACATAGTATAGGGACTGATGCGAAGATTTCATACCCGCTGACACGATAACATTGCAAAAGAAGGTTTCGTATGTATTGGTATTTCACCTACAATACATCGTGTTTCGTGTCTCTGCCCTACAAAGTCGAAGGCGAAGACACGACAAGTGAGCAGTTTAACGTGTGTTCGTGTCGCCATGGATTTTTGGGGCGAAAATGACAGAAACCAGCCACCATAAATTAGAAGTTAGATAATTCAAGCAACACAATGTTAATATTAGAATTAGGGAGTCATGGTCTTCTAGTTTAAAGGGGGTGAAATCCATGCCGATATAAAATGGTACACCGAGATTTTAAAATGGGGAAACATCAAGCGGCCGCAGAATAGATAAAAAATATTAACTAATAAACTAACACTTAAATTCATATTGACACTGTGTTTATTGTAACGGGATGTGTGATTATTATAGGCAAACTTTTGCTCGGAGACGGCAAAATTGTGGTGAGTGAAGTCATGCTGTGTATGACGTTAATGCATGTTGAAGGTGAACATCCAATGATACGTACTGATTGATAATATCCGGTCATTTAAATACTGACAATTTCCTGATTCGTTTGGGCTACCGCAAATCATTCTTCAGCAAGAAGATATAGAATTTTCCCGACAATCAAAATTATGCATTTGTAATAAGTTAAAATCCGTTTTTTTGACCTTAGCCATAACCAAATCAGCGACGTGTATATCAAACTCAACAAGCGAGACAGTAGCCTCCGTGTGTTTCATGTCGAAAGCCTTTAAATTTACGATTGTCACGTAGCAAAAACGTATTTATGTCAATAGTTGCCACATCAATTCACCTATGTCTTTAATATCAACTTGTTAAGCACATTAGTTACATGATCGTGTGTCAGTTGACAATCGAACATCTTTCGGTTTTCTGTGATATTCACTTTATGCATAATATTGAAAATACTTCAGTAATTAATACCACATTGTTTATAATACGGACAATACAATAATCATAAATCTAATATACCACTCATGTGCTCATATAATTTGATTTATAACCATACAGTGACAGAATTGTCGTTTTCTTACCAAGCGCCTACAAGTGAAGGCTAAAGACCGTTTAATTTTCGGATTGATACTGTATTCAGTCGGTATAAGGACCGGTCGCGAGACGGCGTGTGATTGGACATAATTTTCATCACGTGCTTATGAATTAAATTATTTCGGATTAAAAAGGATTATATTCTTTTATTTATGAGTTATTCAAACATTTCAAACACAGCATGAATGAAAAGAAAATGTATGTTCGAAGTATGAGATTAATATTTGTTTCTTATGTGACTTTATTTTACATACAACTGACTGAGGCTACAAACAGGCATTACTATATCGCGGCTGTTGAAGTTGATTGGCAATACGCACCAAATAAAAATCTTGTTTCTTCGAATAACGAGTAAGTAAGCATATTGTGTGTTTTATGTTATCTATCTAGAGAAAAGAAAGTAAGTTGTACTGAGTTAGACTCTAGATTTTTATTATTTCATTTCAATAAATTTCTTTCATTAGACAGACATTATAATTCATAGACAAGCTAATGTTAATTAAGGACTTCAATAGTCTATCTCGAGAAGAAACTAAGTACAGTGTACGGGGCTAGACTCTAGTTTTTTTATTATTTCAGTTCAATGAATTTCTTTCATTTTGATAGAAAAATTCAAAGACAAGCTATGTTAATCAAGGACGTCAATAGTACATGCATAATTTATCAATTTACAAAACTGATTAATTAAGTCATAATAAGTTTAAATGTTGCGGGTATTTTAGCAATACTGTATTATATGCTATTGTAATTCATTCTAGTTCCCGTTCGCTTTTATAATTATCATTATATCAATTTTTAAAAAAATCGCTTCCGAGCAAAATATTTTTACTTTGGTACGTAATCATTCTTTTGCAGAACAGAACAGCACATTTTATTTCTTTGACTTGAGCTATACAGCCCATCATCATACAAAATGAATACATACATAAATAAATGTGAAAGGTGAAGAGAATAATCAGAGTTGGAAGAAAAAGGAAAAAGTTAATATTAAACAAGTACAAGAGTCAATTAAAAATCAATAGGATAATATGTTATAATTAATAATTATGCAAAAGATTAGCAAAAGATTATCTGGTGTCAACCTGGAGTATCCTTAAAATATAAATGAGTTGAAAGAGCAAAGTCAACTGTTTTCTAAATATTTAACTCATACTTTACCCCGTTTCATTAATCTCAAAGGCAGATTTCGTTGGATAAATCTTTATTGTGTACATTTGCCACTAGCTAAAGCGTTCAAAGACCAAAATTTTAAGCCTACAAATCGAGGGCTCAGCGCAACACTGTCGTAACTTGTTCTTATTTCAATATGAGTTACAACACTGTTGCGCTGAACCCTCGAAAAGTGTCTTTATGGAGATCAAAACATGGACGATATCACCAAAGAATGTAATTTACGTATAAATGATTAAATACTCGGTCAAAGTGAAATTGCATCTTTCCGGCTAGATACTAGTAATGTAGCTGTGTCTATATTAAAGCCCCATTTAGCATTTTGGATGTTAAAATTAAAGTAGGTCTTATTTTACCTAGAAAGATGTCTTATCTGTGAAATTGACTTTTACTTGCAATAAAAACATTCCGAAATTTTCTTTTTTACTCAAAAAGTACTTATAGAAATATAGCACAGTATTTTTTTTCAATGACATTGCAATAAATAAAAAAAGTGTCTGACAACATTTCTACGAGATGTGGCTAACGAAAGGCATTGTATAAATATGTTTTAGAGCAAAAAAATAATATTACTAGGTAGAGTTTGTGACTTCTTATACTGTATACTTTTACTAGCTCACCTGAGCACTCACGTTGTGCTCAGAGAATTATTTGTTTCATACTCGTTATCAATGTACAAAAAATATACATTAATAATAAGACAGAATGTATTCAGAACATAAATATATGTCAAACAATAATCATCTATTTAAGAAGTCACAAACTCTACCTACTGTGCCATGATCACGTGATTTACATCTGAGAATACACACGTATGTAATAAAAAATAATTAAATAATTGCCTGAGATCATATTTTGAACTAGCATAGCATTAAATGCATTAATAAAGACTTTAAGAGTATAATTTTTTTACTTCATCCATATCACTCAGCAGTATAGATTAATAAATATTTTTGTACATAGATAATGAATATAAAACTTTTACTTCATTCATATCACTCAGTAGTATAAATTAATAAATATTTTTGTATATAGATAATCAATATAAAACTTTTACTTCATTCATATCACATAGCAAACATGTACAGATTAAAATAAACTGACTTGTTTAGGGTCTATATATATTTGACCATTTACTATATTTACATCCGAGAAACATGTTTTCATAGTTTTTAACGAGTCATTGTATACACGAAAATGGACTTAGATAGCTTGTGAAGCATGTCAGTAAACTCTTTCCCAACGTTTCAGATGTTGTGTTTTAGTATGCATGAAAAAAAGTGTTATGAAATATCTGTCAAATCCTACCATGTATACAAATAAGTTCAACGTCCTATGCCAGCTCCAGAAAAGAAATATTGACCGTTGCGCACGTTTTCTAGGTCCCACCGCACTTTGACTACAATTGCCGGGGTTCCCGGTACAATATTGCGCCGCGTTGTGATAGGGAGAACCAGCGGGGTAGATAAAAAAACTGACCGCACCAAGGGGAGTCACTCTTGGCGTTTGTTGCGGATAACATGGCGTATGTCACTCCTTCTCTTTTTTCAGATTACCCAACCCGTTTTCAAGTAATTTACAAAAGTCAATATTTGGACAAAATACGACCGAGTTATTAAAGTTTGGGTAATATTACATGTGAAAAGGGCAAAATTGCCAAAAAAAACCAATTCCTGACTTCGAGCTCCTATGAGTTAAGTCGGACAGTTTTTTTTCCGGATGATTTGTTTAACCGTTTGTCCCTACTATTTATACACACTAACAGATTATTAAATCATGACATGCGTACGTTATATTTGCAAGTATTTAACCAATAAATGCAACGTTATGAATTTTAATTTTCGAATATCATTAATTAAGCCATCATTTACTTCCGAATGCAGCAAAATTAGTATTAATAAATTAATTTTGAGCTATTACTTTTTATAACTGATTATTTTTTACTTATTACTCTTATACGCTCGGTCTTATACCCTCTATTTTATTTCTTTGATTATAAAATAATGATGTTGTTATCATTCTTGTTGTTGTTGGTGTTGTTAATGATGATATTTTTGTTGACATCAATAGTGATGATGATAATGATGATTGTGATAGTGATGATACTGATGATGATGGTGTTGATGTAGATGGTGATGACGATGATGATTATAATGATAATGGTGATAATGATGATGCTAATTAGAGTGATGATGGTGATGATGGTGTTGATGAAGTAGATGATTATAACAATGATAATGATGATTATTATTATAATGATGAAGACGCTGGTGTTTATGGTGGTGATGAAGATGATAATGATAATAATGATGATGACAATTGTGGTGATGTTGGTGATGATGCCGATCAGTGTGTTTGAGTTATTTATCAGAATAATTATGATGATAGAAATGTAAATTAATGTTTATTTATTTTCCCAGAATCTTTCGACAGAAACACGTCAAACAATCAAACAGAATCGGGACCACATACAGAAAGGTGATTTATCGACAGTTTAGGGACCGTACCTTTACAAAGTTAAGTCCTGTTCCTAGATGGCAGGGGTTGCTCGGGCCGACACTAAGAGGAGAAGTGGGAGATACACTCTACATTCACTTCCGGAACATGGCTTCATTCGGAAATTTCAGCATGCACCCTCATGGTTTATTTTACAATAAGGCCAATGAAGGTAAGAATTAAATTAAGTTTATTTGGCCTTTAAGTCAAACATCTACTGAGATTGTAAGGACATTTCCTTTTTTCATCATGAGTTTTGTAGACATTTCAAAAGGTTTAATTGGGAAAAGTGTTACTACAATGCGCTTAGAAAATTACCTAGTGAAGTCAGCTGAGTCATTCTAAACTAAGGAGTGATGTAAATGTACCTGTTTTGGTTAAAACAGAAAAACAAACCATTCATTAGATTTTAACGATTTTATCCATTTGCTGTTTGAACAATCCTATATATGATACAAAAAATAACCATTCAACTTTCTTTTCATCTACTAGTATGTTTGATTTTCTTTGATGAACACCACAAAGTCAAATGAGAATTCGAATATCATATGCATATAATTCTTAATTACGAGTCACGCGAAAATAAAGATCAGCTGTGAAAACGGTCTCTCTGGAGCTAACACTGTTGATGAAATTTACCAAATAAACTTCTGAATAAGTCCCAACCGTGTATAAAGACCACTGTCTCTCCCGTTATATTGGACCAAATAATTTTTTTGAATAAGTCCTAAATGTGAATGAAGACTATACCTTGTTTTTGGTCCAAGCAAACTTCTGAACAAGTAACAACTATACATAAAGATCACTCTGTGTCGCAGGTAGATTTGCTTGAATCTGTAACTATATGTGTAGACCGAGAATAATGGTGATCCCACAGACACTTGTTTAAAAAAATACCCCACCCACCACGATCGCTCTTGCTATCAATACATATAAATACCAGAAGATAACCAGCTCTGGTATTTATATGTATTCTATGGGTTCGATTTTCAACTACGCCTTTCGAATTTCTCAGGGTCGCGATTTCAACTCAACTACCATGCCAAGCGCTGTGTCTAGAAAACTCACAGGAAAAAGTGCGAGGCGAGAACATGCATCTGTGCTTTAAACCGGTTAGGGAGCATAACCCAGACTCCTGTTTTAGACAGCATGTGTATGACAAAGAAAGAGCTCAGTGAAAAAGTATGCGTCTGACAATTCTCACAAACATAAATATAAAACTACTGTCATGCATATCATTAAACTGACATATGTATAATTAATTAATTGGGTTTAAATTCAAAATCACATGATGACAAAACACTCGTGCGTAAAAAATACAAATGATCTTGGAACGAACCAATAGATGAAAAGAAAAAGTGGATTTGTACCTTTGGTATGATATTTCCAACATGAAATAAACCGATATAAACAATAAAAACAAATAATTTTCGCCTCACTACATGCTATTCTACTTTGTACCCTTGACATGGAAGAATTAAAAATGACAAATTTTAATTTATTTGTCAGCAGTTACAATTTATCATTTACTGTTTCTATAAAGTGTCAATGATCAAAAGAAAGGTTAACATAATATTGTTTGGCGCTTCCTTAAAAGATATATCATTTTGTTTTGAGTTGACTGAACAATGAATGAGCAAGAAGGCGCAATCGCGACCAAATTAAATGCAAGAGTATAGTTAGTCACTTTTACAAACGACGTTTCCTGAAATAAATACATGTTCTAATAAATATCGAAGTACTGAAAGTACGCATTGAAACTGAACTTACATTAACTAGGACAGCAACATGAAACAGGAACTATTTTAACAATTGCATTGCGGATGTAGAAATCGTAGTACTTCGGTCCGCATCAAAATTCATGAGCGCGGAAAAGAATGAGTAATTAAATCCAGGGTTCAGTTTTACAAAATTTTAATACAACCTTCAGTCAGTTTAAGCAGGAATGAAAGATGTAAATTCGGTATTCTTTTATTCCTTCTATCCTATGTCGAGTGGATAAATCGTCCTCATGTAATGTTTAGGCGTTAAAATTCGTTCGTTTCTGTTAATATGCCTAATAACATGCAATAGAAAATGTAGCTAGATAGACAGAAAAAACTATTTTTTATCTTTATTGAAAGCGTGCGGAAAGGTGAACAAGCGAGACAGCACTGTTGAAGCATCGTTCAGGGTTAGACTTACTGGACAAATCTATTGTCTAACTTATGGCAAATCATCTACAGTCCAACCGAAAAAGCCCAGAAATAACTAAATCACTCAATAAAAAATCTTTCATGCACCTTATGGCGTAAAAAATTTGCTCATTTCTGATAATGATTTTTTCATTCTTGAATGCCAAAATGAGAGAAAATGGATGATTCGCACATCGGACCTAACAAAAAAACTAGGAACGTTGGGAAAACAGCCCTAGGTCAGGGTTACCCGAAATAAATTTCTTTTAAGCCATAATGTCTACCCGAAGTGAATGGGGAAATCTAAATGACAGGAGAGTACATTTTACTTATCCTGTTTTAAAGCTTTTTGACATCATACATTTTAATGCTATCAGGATTACGACAAAATTGTTATATTTTTTTTATTTCTTAATTAATTTCTAATTACGAACAGGTGCGCTCTATCTCGATGGCACTGGTCCCAAAGCCAAACTTGATGACCGCGTTCCGCCAGGTGGCGCTGTAACATATGTCTGGCTTTCTAACCAACTCCATGCACCAACCGACCATGATGATAATTGCGTATCTTGGGCTTATCATTCTCACACAGATGGTCCAAAGGACATAAATACCGGCCTTGTGGGCATGCTACTAAACTGCAGAAAAGGTGAGACCAGTTTGTTTACATTGAGTACAATCGTAACTACTCGGGTATTCCCGGACAATTCCGTAAATGAGAAATACGCCACGTACATGAGTGTAGGGTTACAAAATTTGGTTATGCGGTTTCCGGTCATTACTTTTTTCTTCAACACCAGGCACTCGTTTTCAAGAATCATTCAAGTGTTTATCGTTCGCGATTGATAAGATAGTCACCAAAATTCCATTGAAAGAGAAACAGCTTGTTTCCATTGTTGGATTCCCAAGGTCAGCCATGATGAAAAGTAACCCGTGAACAACAACAACAATATGGCGTGCCTGCCTATATTATGTCCTAGGAATTTTCTTCAGACAAACGCCGAGAAGTTCCGAATGCATAGAGTAATCTTTCCATGATTGTCAATTTCAAAAATTGTCCGCTGATGTTCAAGTTGAAGTTATGGTTGCTGAATCTTTGTTGATCGATGCTTGCTAGAACAATGACTCCGTCCAAAAATGCACATATTTAGCAATCCAATACAAAACGCCTTATTATGTGATATAATTAACTTTTTATGTTACTTTCAAACTTCGTCCAATTTACAATTCTATTCATACTCAACACGCAATACGTTATTAACTTTCAGGAACTCTCGATGCAAAGGGACGTCGTTTAGATGTTGACAAGGAGTTTCCTATGTATGTAGACATAGCAAACGAGAATGTAAATTATTACATAGATCATAACCTACATAGGTGTGGCAACCCATTAGTTTGTAAGGACTTAAAGGTAACATTCATTGAAACATTTTTGGTATTGCTACAGCTTAATCAAAGTTCTACGCATCTGAGGAAAGTTGACATGTTTATTGTTTAATTTCTGAAATTAATTCCGGAATATAACTTTTTTTCGTTTTTGAGAAAGATGCGTTAAAGACTGTGAGGTCACTATGGGCTAACAAGACGTCAATAACAAAGCAATTTAGCTTCTTCGTGTTAGAACAACAAGCTTGTGACACAGTGCATAATGTACAGCAATACCAAACACCCAATTTGGTCAAAAATAAGATTAAAAGAGTAAATGCTCTATAATTAAGTAGACGATTTATGCTTCTTGACATCTTGGTACTTCATGCAATGAAACACATGATATAAATTAGGAAACATGTAGAAAAACTAATTGATATACTAGTGTACAATTATAGCGGTTAATTCATTGTCGAAAAATCGGGTTTCTGTTGTATTCAGCTTAATGACCTATAAGTCAGCCGAAGTCAACTTAGAAATTTTGAATCAGCGCAATTTAGTATCAATTTTATCTCCCCCTCCCGCCGTATAGCGAAAGTATACCATCTTGGCTTACTAAGTATATTAAGATTTGAGCTCTATGTGTACATAAACTGCATCCTTAAGTGTCAGCAAGTTTGTGTTCTATAGTGATACAAGCATAGTTTTATGACGCTATGGTGTCACATATTATCACGTGACCCTAAGCAGGCCATTGACATAATAAAACATTGACTTTAACACTACATAATTATAACCATAATGTCAGTGATGATGTCTGACCTATAATTGATATACTTGACAGTTTGAACGGTAAAATATATTTCTGAGCGCGAATACTTCGTCCTTATGTACAGCCAATCCTGTGATTAAAGGCCGCCCGTGGGAAAGACATAATGTAGCCTTTATTCACAGTAAGGCCTTTATCAGAATGTGACCGCTCACAGAGATTTTACTGTATTCATAAGAAATAATAGCATTTCCTATTTATTATTGTAACAGCATAGGAAAGACAGGGATTTCGAAGGCAGCAATTTTATTCATCATATGAATGGTTTCTCGTATGGAAACTTACCTTCATTTGTGGCTTATGAGGGACAGAAGGTGGTTTGGTATATGATGTCACTCAACGCGGGATTACATACAATGCATGTTAACGGACAGACGATGATTATGAATAAAAAACGGTAAGAAACACCTGTGGCTGTCATTACTTGTTAGATTAATGAGTTATGTGTCTGAAACCGCGATAAAAAGTTGATGGATTTGACTTTATCTATCACCCGCTGTTGAGTTATTAATTGCATTGAACGCATCAAATTATGCGTAATTGTAAATATCATTACATGTATTTGTTTTATTATTTATTGAGTCTTTGCCATGTCGTAATAGATGATTCTTCCATGCAATCATTCAGCTATTGTCCGTATGATCAACTGAGCCACAGTAGTTCTCCTTATCAAAATTAACTGAACCACCGGGATCACCTTCCATTACCAATATTAACGATATCACTATCTTCATACATCTCTATATCAATATCTACGGATTCAACGTCATAATACTTCTCTTTATCAATATATACGACTTCATTCAACGTCACAATACTTCTCTTTATCAATATCTACAGCTTCAACGTCATAATACTTCTCTTTATCAATATCTACAGCTTCAACGTCATAATACTTCTCTTTATCAATATCTACAGCTTCAACGTCATAATACTTCTCTTTATCAATATCTACGACTTCATTCAACGTCACAATACTTCTCTTTATCAATATCTACAGCTTCAACGTCATAATACTTCTCTTTATCAATATCTACAGCTTCAACGTCATAATACTTCTCTTTATCAATATCTACAGCTTCAACGTCATAATACTTCTCTTTATCAATATCTACGACTTCATTCAACGTCACAATACTTCTCTTTATCAATATCTACAGCTTCAACGTCATAATACTTCTCTTTGTCAATATCTACGGCTTCAACGTCATAATACTTCTCTTTATCAATATCTACAGCTTCAACGTCATAATACTTCTCTTTATCAATATCTACAGCTTCAACGTCATAATACTTCTCTTTATCAATATCTACGACTTCATTCAACGTCACAATACTTCTCTTTATCAATATCTACAGCTTCAACGTCATAATACTTCTCTTTGTCAATATCTACGGCTTCAACGTCATAATACTTCTTTTCATTATCAATATTTACGGATCCATCACTATACTTCTTTTCATTATCAATATAAACAGCATCACCATCATCGTACTTCTTTTCTTTATCAATATTAGCTGCACCACCATTACTACACTTCTTTTCTTTATCAATATTAACGGCATCACCATCTTCGTACTTCCTCTCTTTATCAATATTACCGGCATCCCCATCTCCATAAGCTGCAATAGTATTTAGGAATAAACAATTGTAAATATCTACACAAGCATTGATACATGTACATGTAATATCCCCAGTCTTTTCATTGACGCCTACATGTACATCATCAGCGTTATCATCAACATCACCATCAAAATCGCTATCCTCTGTCGCTTTACATTCAGTTAAATTATCATAGAATATAATTTAACAATTTAACCATCATTATTTTTGCTATTGTATGATTCGTGTATATGTATTATTCAAAGGGAGTTAAACGCTCAATACCTGCCCGATCTTAGTCTTTATGGTTTATTGGAAATTGTATAACTGTATCTATTCCAGTGTGGACACAGCGTTGTTAGTGCCTGCCAGTTTCTACTCAGGTTATATGCAGCCTATTAATCCAGGGCGTTGGTTGGTTTATTGCAGAAACCAAGTTCATTTCGCAGGTAATGATTAGATGTTTAATTTTTAACAGATGAATAACTCAGTGATAATACCTTATTAGTTATAATCTGCAATTCCGATCTGATCTTGTCTTTTCTCGAAGCACATCTCTAAGCAAATCTGCTTTGTTCCTGGGATCCAACACCAATGTAGATTTGCTTCTTTCTTTCTTTATTGAAGCCTATCTCTGAGCAGATGTTTGGGTCCCTGAGATCCAACACCAAGGTCGATATGCTTCTTTCTTTATTTATTGAAGCCTATCTCTGAGCAGATGTTTGGGTCCCTGAGATCCAACACCAAGGTCGATATGCTTCTTTCTTTATTTATTGAAGCCTATCTCTGAGCAGATGTTTGGGTCCCTGAGATCCAACACCAAGGTCGATATGCTTCTTTCTTTCTTTATTGAAGCCTATCTCTGAGCAGATGTTTGGGTCCCTGAGATCCAACACCAAGGTCGATATGCTTCTTTCTTTATTTATTGAAGCCTGTCTCTGAGCAGATGTTTGGGTCCCTGAGATCCAACACCAAGGTCGATATGCTTCTTTCTTTCTTTATTGAAGCCTATCTCTGAGCAGATGTTTGGGTCCCTGAGATCCAACACCAAGGTCGATATGCTTCTTTCTTTATTTATTGAAGCCTGTCTCTGAGCAGATGTTTGGGTCCCTGAGATCCAACACCAAGGTCGATATGCTTCTTTCTTTATTTATTGAAGCCTATCTCTGAGCAGATGTTTGGGTCCCTGAGATCCAACACTAATGTAGATTTGCTTCTTTCTTTCTTTATTGAAGCCTATCTCTGAGCAGATGTTTGGGTCCCTGAGATCCAACACCAAGGTCGATATGCTTCTTTCTTTATTTATTGAAGCCTATCTCTGAGCAGATGTTTGGGTCCCTGAGATCCAACACCAAGGTCGATATGCTTCTTTCTTTATTTATTGAAGCCTGTCTCTGAGCAGATGTTTGGGTCCCTGAGATCCAACACCAAGGTCGATATGCTTCTTTCTTTATTTATTGAAGCCTATCTCTGAGCAGATGTTTGGGTCCCTGAGATCCAACACCAAGGTCGATATGCTTCTTTCTTTATTTATTGAAGCCTGTCTCTGAGCAGATGTTTGGGTCCCTGAGATCCAACACCAAGGTCGATATGCTTCTTTCTTTATTTATTGAAGCCTGTCTCTGAGCAGATGTTTGGGTCCCTGAGATCCAACACCAAGGTCGATATGCTTCTTTCTTTATTTATTGAAGCCTGTCTCTGAGCAGATGTTTGGGTCCCTGAGATCCAACACCAAGGTCGATATGCTTCTTTCTTTATTTATTGAAGCCTGTCTCTGAGCAGATGTTTGGGTCCCTGAGATCCAACACCAAGGTCGATATGCTTCTTTCTTTATTTATTGAAGCCTATCTATGAGCAGATCTTTGGGTCCCTGAGATCCAACACCAATGTAGATTTGCTTCTTTCTTTATCTATTGAAGCCTATCTCTGAGCAGATCTTTGGGTCCCTGAGATCCAACACCAATGTAGATTTGCTTCTTTCTTTATCTATTGAAGCCTATCTCTGAGCAGATCTTTGGGTCCCTGGGATCCAACACCAATGTAGATTTGCTTCTTTCTTTATTTATTGAAGCCTATCTATGAGCAGATCTTTGGGTCCCTGAGATCCAACACCAAGGTCGATATGCTTCTTTCTTTATTTCTGTGTGCATTTCAAGTAGGTTTTTAAAACTAAAGGCGTGTTTAATTCCTTCCGGATTATCAACAATTGTGCGCGATGGTCAAATGTCTTTGTCAGTTTTCATGAAGTAACCAACACGCGCGACAAGCAACATCACTACCCGCTGATAAATGGGTGGGTCTGGATAATTATACACCTATCACGGGTTCAGAATTCACAGTTAAATACATGTCTGGACGCTGATAAACCTAATTCATATCACCAAATTCATCAACGTTTATCACTGTATCAACAAATCGCAAATTTGATAAAACCTGTACTTGGCGTCTATATAGTATTTTTTATGATTACCTTTCAGACGGAATGCAAGCGTTCTTGGATGTGTTACCTAATCCCAAATCAAAGCTTCCGCCCCATTCACTGAAAATTCCTTCGAAATATTCAAGGATTTATTATATCGCTATTGAAGAAACCTTTTGGGATTATGCCCCAAAATTGGACCAGAGAACAGCGATGTGAGTATTTTAAATAATTGATACATTTTTGCAACATATTGGTTCAGGTAGTATGCGACCTTTACTTGACGTCATGGGTCTGAAATTTTGCACAATTTTTGTTCGTTTTATTTTTCTGTTTTCTGCCCTGTTTCTTAGCAACGCCACGTCAAATGTCAACCGTGTAAAGTCGACGTTTTACAAGCATAATTGGTTCAAACATAATTTCAGATACACCAACTTTGCACTCTATCTATAAAACATATTCAGAATATATCATAAATGATTAACAGAATGCACACACATAATTATATACAATATTGAATCAACACGATAAAAGTAGAATGTAATGTATTTTGTTCTAGAAGGTTGAAAGCCATGTGACAGGAGCAGAGACAGTCTCTGACACTAATATTCTATATATAATGTTACATTTCTTTCTATTTAGGGAAGCAGCAACATTCGTTCAACAAGGAAATCAACGAATTGGTTCCGCATACAAAAAGGCGGTATACCGTGAATATACTGATGCAACGTTTATGAAACGAAAACCACGTGGTCGAGGCGAAGTGCATTATGGGTTGGCCGGTCCACCAATCAGAGCAGAGGCAGGAGAAACGGTGAAGGTTGTCGTAATGAATAAAGCCAAACGGGCTTATTCACTACTTCTGAATGGTGTATCCATTACCAAAGATAATGAAGGGGCTTATTACAAGAACAATCCCTTTAGTAAGTTAGTTCAGGCCCCAGTTTCACGAACAAAATTGAGTAGAAACTCAATAATGGACTTAAGTATTATTTCTGTCTAGAAATCCTGTCTTTGACCCGAAATGTTGCTATTTATTTCCTCATTTTGTAAGATATGTTAAACCATCCAGCATACAATATTGTTGGTTTGGCACACAAATTAAGTCTCAAAACTCCATTTCATTTGAGTCAAAAGTCAACTTCCCATTAACAGACTCAAATCCGTTTTACTGAATTATACCATATCAAGAGGTTATAACTTGGTTGACATTGTGGGAAATTGTTGTTAGCCCATCTTTATACCTTCTGTTAATACCAAATTCTGAATTGCATACACTAAAACAGAGAAATGAATGATTTAATAAATAAGTTGAGTTTGAGCAAAACCTTGTGAATCTCGGTCCAGGTTATCTTCATAGTGTAAGAAAAATGTGTACAATATTATCAACAGTCAAAAATATATGTTAAAGACCATGATCGCAATTGCTACAGTTTTCACTTTGACATTAAAGGCAAAATGAAAATTGTTCGATGAAAAAATACTTTGTAGGATCATGCCATATGATAACAAAAACATTTTAAGCGAAAACGATTTGGGATCTCTGCCCTTGAATTTGATTTATTTGCTTATTTTAGGTCTGCATAATAGTATGTGAAAAATGTAGCAAACTGTAGCATTCGTCTTTAAATGATATCTTTCAAGGACAATACGTTGTTGGTGCGACTTCGAAACCCAACAACACTCACTGTATTTGAAATTCCGTGACGTTTTCGAATCATTTTCTTAAGTCACCAATATAAATGGGTACGTTTGCATTATTAATGAATCTTACACTGTTTCCCTTTCATTACAGGTTCCAAAGAATCAGGCGCTATCGTTCTTCCAGGAACTGTCAGAAAATATACGTTTAATGTACCGCTGGACTTTTTGACGCCTCTGAACGATGCGTGTACTACTTTTGTGTATCATTCCGCCGTCGATCTACGCAAGGATATTCATACAGGGTTATTTGGTCCTTTGTTAGTCTGCAAACCTGGATCTCTATCATACAATAACAAGCAGGTCTCTTTCTATCTTGTTTCTTCAAAATTGATCAACAGGGCAAACTCTTGAATTGTCATTACTGCATACGTGTATATATTCGTCCGTTAACGCACAAGACGGTTACACCAAGTGATAGTGTGGGTTGAACATGACACGCCCACGCTTGAAAAAAATTAAAGCTTAAATATTCACGTTAAAAATGACACATTCTCGTTCGCTAAGTGCATTTTCTTTTCATTGTTATTATAATGATCGGGGTTTTAAGAGTGATATATTGTTTCACTGTCCAAAATATTCAAATGATTCATTGTGATTATTATATGAATATCCATTTAAACATGTTATGAAAAGTGTCAGACTGTAAATCAAATGTCCTTGTTTCAGATCGATGCTGATCGCGAATTCATTCTGAATTGGATGGTCATTGATGAGAACCAATCCTGGTACATTGATGAAAATATTCAACTGTTTACTTATCTCCCAAAGACTGTGAATAAAGAAAATGCGGCGTTTAGGTTATCCAATCAAATGAGAGGTACAAGCATTTCAAAACTTGACTAACTTTACTAAATGTAATTCCCTTTTTTTGACATGTGCATCAGATACGGTAGATACTTCGGGTCATCATTTTCAGATTGAAAGGTCTCACCTAAGACGTGAACTTCTCGTTCATTCAAGCAATGGTTTGAAACATAGTAAAATGAAAAGAAAACAACCTCTCAAAAGCAACACCCTTTGGGAGTATTAAAATCATATTGTTGTTGTGAGGTTGCTGCTCTAGAGAGTTAAATTAATAGTTGATTCATACATTGGGAAAAAAATCATGCAGTTTTGCAGGAGATTGTTGCTCAAAAGAGGACCGCTCTGGAAAGGTTGTACTGTATGTATTTTTGCCTTTACCCAGAAAAAGCCATAGAATTTAGTGTTGAATGTTTGTTCTTTTGGAGGGAGCATCGTGATACTTAAGCGTGATGCTGCTTCACAATTTCCTTTAAGTATGTTGAGGCATTTTATAGAGCTGTTTCATTGTATTCATTTTTCAGGCGATATCATTGCATATATAATGTTTCTTTGGCTTGAACTTCTTGTCAATATATTCTATTTTCTGTTACAGTAATCAATGGTTATTCTTTCGGGACCCTAAAAGGCTTAGACATGTGTTTGGGCGATCGTGTTAAGTGGCATATGTACGGCCTGGGTGAAAGGTTTGATCACCATCACTTTAGTTTTGAAGGTAACAACTTCTTGCACAATGGGAAGAAAGTGGACTCCGGCTCTGTGTTTCCAGGAACTGGTGAAACAGTGACAATGATTCCTGACCAAGCAGGTAAATACTGTACATTTTGCTGGTTCCTAGCTTTCAGGGAACGACAAAATAATTATGATCAAATCTTGTCGAATCTCTTAACACGGAGTCATTTTACCGTCATATTCAATGCAACGAATACTATGTTTTTGGTGACGAATCGGGACTAGAATGCGTAGAAAATAAAGTACAATCATGTTCTCGCGAAATTATATGTTAATATTAATATGAAGTATTTTTGTCTGTAAAGGACGCCTTCTGCTGAGAACTGGACAACTTGGGTATGAAACCGAAGGAATGTATGCATATTATAACGTTCTTGTTTGCTCCAAGAATCCAATGAAAAAAATACCCCCTCCTCGTATTCTTCCCTCACCACATGGTATGGTTAGACGATATTATATAGGAATCCTGGAAGTCGATTGGGAGTATGCCCCAGTTAAAAGGGACGGAAAGACAGGCGCGAGTCTCCTAAATCCAAAACAGTATGTAACATGAATATTTTAAACTATTTTTTTTTATAAATTTACAATATTTAGGCAGGTGAAAGTGATTTTGTGTATTTTTTATGGATTAAGTCATTTTATTAATAAATATTGACCTAGGTTAAGATATACAAAAATGTTTTATCATCTTTAATCGATTAGTTCTTCGGAATACTCCGGATTTTATATAGTGATGAAATATGCCGTAAATGGATTATCAAGTTGTTGTTGCTTACGTTCAAGTAAAACATGAAATATTTTCTTATAGACGTATGTAAATGATGAACATGTTTAGAAAAAAATGGCGCCAAAATACTTAAAAATATCAGTAGTGAACAAGATGATAAAAATCAAATTCGCTGTTTTTTTTTCATTTTCAGTCCCGGTTATCCATTCGTTAGAAGTGGGTCGATGTTTGTGGGGTCAAAATATTACAAGGCAGTTTATAGAGAATTTACCGATGAATCATTCACAACTATGATGCCACGAACCCATGAGGACGAACATCTCGGAATTATGGGACCGTATATACGTGGAAACGTTGGTGACGTCATAGAAATTGTGCTCAGCAATATGGCGTCTGTTCCCTACAATTTAGTGCCTAGAAACGTTGTCTTTAAGGATGGTTCACCAATATCAAGAGCATTACCAACGATGCCCGGGGAGAGTAAAATATACCGCTACATTATCCCAGAACGATCGCGGCCCCTTAAAAGCCAACCGAATTGTGTCGGTACGATATACACATCAAGGGTAGAGCCATTAAATGATACAAACACCGGATTATTCGGTCCATTCGTAATTTGCAAAGCCGGTATCCTGGATGGCTTTGGTCACAGGACAGATGGTGTGACAAGAGAGTTTGCCCTTGGATTTAATAATATTGATGAAAATTTCAGTCATTACAATGGTTTAAACTTTGCGCAGAGAGCGCCACATCGTCAGAACTATACAAACCCGGAATTCAGGGCCAGCAATATGTATCATTCCATAAATGGTTACATTTACAATAATTTGAAAGGTTTAGTTTTTAAAGAAGGCGAAAGATCAGCTTGGTATATTTTTGCGCTTGGATCGTCTAGAAGCCTTCATACCGTTCACTTCCACGGACAGTTGTACGTTCATGTGTCCACTTTAACATTAACTCGAGACGTTCTAGAAGTGTATCCGGGTACTTACGAAACGGTAGAAATGGTCGGGTACAATCCGGGCACTTGGCTTCTACATTGTCACGTGGGAACTCACGCTGCTGATGGAATGGGTACCAGCTATACGATATTACCAAAGACAAAGTTACCTAATAATATAGGTAGGCACACACTAAATACTGTATTTTCATTTATTTTCATTGGGCTCAATTTTCGTGGTTTTTACTAAAATCGCTGTTTCGTGGGGACATACATATATATATTCGTGGATTTTAATTTTTGAAAAAAATGCCTTAGATGCATTTGAATTCGTGAGGACATGATTTCATGGATGAGCCGACCCACGAAATTAAATCCCCAACGAAATTAATGATTCCACAGTAATAAAGTATGTTAAATTATCAAATTATGATTCCCTGTCATGTGTTGTAGTTGTTTCTGTATTAATCAGAGACTCAGTGAAATACTCAGAATGTTTATTACTTAATGAATGCCTTGTAAGTTTGCGAGTCAAGGGCTACATACTCGTAGAGTAAATATTTTGGTCGAATAGTATGCTTAGAAATGTAACCATGTTCATGTTTCATGGACCCGCTCTGTTATATACAAAAGAATAGTGTGCCCTTCTCGGAAATAGACGAATCTTCTAGGAAACAAATGCACCATGTAAGTTTCTGACCATATGTATTTTAATAATGATGTAATGGCTGGTTGTGGATTTCCATTTTAATCATCTGAGTCTTCCACTTTGTGGTGATGTGTCATTGTCTTCACCTACATTCTGTATTTCCTAAAGACCTAAACTGGTTCTTGCTCCATGTTACAATGTGCAGCCAGAGTCGTCAATGGTAACCTGTTTATATATCCTTTCTTTTTTTGGTGATTTGAAACATAGATGAAAGAAGAAATACAACTCAATTAAATCCATTAAAACCTTAATTTCCATTCCATGTTACAAAACTGCATTTTCCGGACCGTTACATTGTGTAAATCTATTTTAAGATCCTTATCACACACGCTTACTAATGCTAATAAACAATGATATTTGCGATAGTTAACTAACTTTATATGTTTCGAAGAATATGGCCTTTAACGGCAATTTAGACTGCAAAACTGTAAATAGTTAAACATACTGCAATGCTCCTTTAGACTTTTTAAACACCAAACAAGGATTGAAAAGTACAATTTTTAAATCGAATATTCGAATATATTTCATCTATCAAACTAAATTTCACTGAATAATTCATTGTCTGAAATATTGCAAAAAAAAATTAATGGTTTGATTAATACCAATGGCGTGAAATGCTACGTGGTTTGAATTCTAAAAAGACTAAACTCGAATTTATTATTTAACTTATTAATTATATTCCAATGTCGGTAGGCTTGTTACGTTTTTTCTAGAAATTATATACATGTACATAATTTTCTTATTTTATTAGTTACATCTTCAGGTATGCAGAAATTGTTCACAGCGTTATAAAAGTTACCCATATATTTTTTCATTTCTTTAATAGAAATACATGCATCATAAAACCGGTTATATTATACATTTCGTTTCGGTAGAATACTATATCCGGTTATTATTTATAATACTTATCTTTTGTGAATTAAATGTCTACAAATTGTTTAATTTTCAATAATTACAAAAGTACTGTCACTATTTTTTTTCAAGAGGGCCACATTGTAAAAAAGTATTGTTTCATTTTCATCATTGTTATTGTTTTATTGTCTTTATGTGTAACCTTTGATAAATAAAGCTATTATTATTATTATTATAGAAATACGCGTATGCTAGACTTTTTTTAGACCTCGGTCAATTTTATTTGCCGATATTTTCGTATGAACCATATCTCCGAATTTTAGCATTGACATTGTTTTGTCAAGAAATATATGTCATAGGGGACTCAACCCCAGATTGAATACCAAAAATAATTAAAAAATATGAATATTAATACTTTTATTCTGTTTGATAATTTTGTTGACGACCTGTAAATATTTGGTACCAGTTAATTAAGAACTTAATTAGAGATATTTATATGACGCGCAAAAATGTGGGTATTTTTATCGGATCCAATCAATCGCATATTATGCACTAATAGAAGACATCGCTACACCTTGGTTTTACAAAATATTATAATTGATATTAACTATACATGTAATTATATAATTATAAGAGTTATTTTGTATTTCAGGTTCGATAATACATCCCAAACCGAAACTAGGTTTACATGTCATAGGTCATAAAAAGACGAAGAAACCGAAAGTAAGTATTCGTAAGCTATTAAGACCAAGAAACCAAAATAAGTATTCGTAAGCAAGTTCGGTATCTTTATCTTTTGGGCTCAACTTACTCTTCTAGCCAGTGTCATTTGGTAACTTCTACGATGCGTAAAGACCCCAGACGTACACCGGGATGGTATTACTGACCTTCCGTGAGCTTCAATCGGGCACCGTCCTTACATTGTCCCGTTTGATGTCTCGTGGGATTCGATCTCACATCAGTAAGAGGCTAGTGATTACCAGTCGGAGTCCATTACCACTCGAACTAGTAAGCATCTCGTGTGAAAGTATTATCTTGGTCAAACTTAAAAATAACTTCATTTCGGGACAGTAACATTAATTGCAGGTACAAATGTAATGCTTTCCATGAAGCCTTTGTTTCATCTCAGAACTAAATTGGTTGTCTTTAATAACATTTCAAACTTTTTTGCGCATTGTAATTCATCAAAATTTCTTTGTTTGTTTGATCGAGTTTTACACCCCTTTTCAACAGTCAGAGTCATATGAGGCGGGTAGTTCACCTTACCATCGCTCCTGGGAAGAACCAGTACTAGACGCCCTTCTTCCATAAACTGCATACTTTCTCACATTAGCGGGGCTCGAATCCACGACCCTCTATCAGTGAGAGGTTACAATGATTTGAAGTCAGCGACCTTACCACTCTACCACGGAGGGGTGTAAAATGTCTTTGTGGTGTCTTTGTTGCGTCTTTGTTGCTCCCACAATTCTGTAGTTTTTATACAAACTAAGAAACTTTTTCATTCATTTCAGATATGGTGGCATTAAAAACAAAACATCTTTAATGAAGATCTTATCATTTGAAGTTGATTCATTTAGTAAATACCATGTATTTTGTACTTCTGCTCAACTGAACTACTCATATACCTCTTTGGTATATTTGTAAGGCATACTGAGAAGTTTAGAGTTTATGATAAACGAAATAATAATACAACGAATTCCGACGTAGAAACGAACAACACAATGTGTTCATATAGAACTCTTAGTTTATTTAGTATATATCGAAGCTCATACAGTAATAAAAACTACCTGTGATATTGTTTGTGTGTATCAATAAATGACATTCAGTCGAATTCTTCTGATACTGTGTTGTTTTAATCACAAGTAACAAAAAAGTATATGACGTGACTACAGCCTAAGTGACTTGAGTCTGCTAGTGACATTAATGTGTCTCAGAAGACAGTTATTTATAATTAATCAATAATCAACCAAAATTCATTGTAACAGTTCTTTTGTTCTTATGTCCTTTGGAAACACCATTTGTCTGCGAATGATAAGTACAATGTATTTCTGTCTAAACTGATTAATCAAACCTTTCCACGTCATCTGGAACACATTTTCATACATCGATAAACCTCTCACTGTGAAAATCTCGCTTAAAACTGCATTGATGTGCAAACGATTTGTCACGACCCATCTAAAGCCACAATAAGCTTCGGGAACGGACATTTCGTGCTTCTCGTTGCTTGGACAAATATACACATGTAGTATACATCACAGTTAAGTGCCAATAGGTATCAGGCTGAAACTCATCTGAGCAAACACCAACATTCAGTGACGGGGTCTTGAAAAAATCCTGATAGTCTAAAAGTATCCGGACTAAAGTTTGCATGATAGACCGCAAAATGTTGTACATTGTACACGTGTCATGCTGTGAAAAATAATGTTTTAATTCTAAACCTTAAATAGTTGGGCGTGCATTTTTTACGTTATAAGTAACCTTTTTTCACAGTAAAGTTTTTTTTATTTACATCGGATGTCTAATTTAAGTTCTACAAAGATATATATATAATTACATTGTATATGTAAATTAACTGGATTTAAGAAACATTTGCATAGATGACCGCGTTAAATTGTAAAATGTCTTAAAGCGTGTGGAGTGGTATTACTATTTATCCTGTTCCTACATTGTTTTTAGGCCTAATAAATAAATAAATTCGGTCCGAAAGCTAACTTGAATGGGCTCGCCCATTTCAGCATTCTAAGCCTCACCGGAAAAAAACTACTCGATATCGGCACCAACCAAGTATTATCTGTATATTTCTTTCTGTAAACCATTCTTTGATTTAGCCTTTCCAGTGAAAACTAGAACTCTCAGTAATAAAGTTCATTATTTAATTATCTACATTGTTATGTTGTTGTTAAGAGTTGAGATACATGTACTTTGATAATTATGAATCCATCTTTAGTATGTATCGCTGAATATTCTGGATTTATGATTCTATTAAACGTTAGCTAAAGAATTTATTATGACTGTATAAAGATCTCAGTATCAATTATGGAGTCATATGATGCTGTTGAAATCTTCGTTGTTCTTAGTTTCACCATGGTATCTTGTATTTTGTCGATAAAGCTGCAATGATTTAACTTCGGTTTATATTCGTATAAGATTAGTTATTATGATTGTAAATTGGACATTCAAACCATAAAGTGGTGTGTATTACTGATGTTGTACGTACATTAGTATACAGTTATTGACTAGTGAGCCATTAAATATGATGTGATATTCGCCGGCAGAATACCGTATTGACCTCGGCGAAGTCAGTATGGTATTCTGCCGGTGAATATCACATCATATTTAATGGCTCACTTGTCAACAACTGTTTTATTATATGAGAAGTTTATTTGAAACCATTGAGGATAATATTCCGATTCATTTCGAATTTAATGCATTACTTGATAAACAGAAATGTGTATCATGTCAATTATAAAGAAAGATAAATATATCACAAATAACGACTTATAATTCTGGTAGATGAATATTGACATGGTTATATTTTTAGAATTGGAAATTCAGAAATTTCTTCGAAGGATCGGGACAAAAAATGCCCGGGGATCGGGGGAAATGCCCGGGGATCCGAATAAAATTTGTTCGAAGGACCGGAACATTTGTTTAAAAAAAAATGTGTGATGAATATTGACCTGGTTCTAATTTTAGAATTTGAAATTCGTACAAAACAGACATAGTCATTTGCTAGATATGTTTGATCACATCTTATTGTATGAGTCATGGCATATGTAGATACATTTGTGTACTTTTTTCGAATATTCCATTAATAATCATACGCGGACAGGTACCGGTCATGAAGTTGAAATAGTAGTTTGAATTATAATTTTTCGTAGAAGCGTTGCCACTGAATACAAAAATACTAAGTGTATTTTGAGAAATTTCCGTCTCATTGGCCGACCGTGATTATTTTCCCAATTTAAATAAAATTTGTGGAAGAAATGAAGGATTGAATTCTGTTGAAGTCTATTGGGAATCTAAATAAAGAAATCTTAGTTTGAATTAAGTAGCGAGTATGTTGCTTTACAACAGTTTGAGAATGCACATACAACTATTTTATCATATGTGTATATGTGAGTACTAATTAATTTAGCTTGTAATTGTTTTTATAAAACTATGACTTGTAAAGATTATTTTCGATTGCATTACATTTTATATCTGAATAGGTCGGAGAAAGCATTGATTTATAATATTAAATAAGAATAAAATTATTGGAAAGATAAAAGATTAATTAAACTTTTGTGATGAGTACAACTTTCGTAATTTTTATAGAATAAAAGTTATGACGATTATAGTGAAAATCCCCTTTTTTGGATAATGTAAAAATATTATCGATTTTTCCAAATCAGCATGTCCGCGAAAGTTGGGTACGGTGAAGGTTGTGTTTTCGGAGGGGAAGTGCTAAACACGTAATTATGCTTTGAAAAAAATAGTGGTTTTTAAAAATTAAAATTGATTGAACGTGTATTTTTACTTTATAAGTAAACCATTTATTTTTCACAGCAAAGCTGATGTAATTTTTCTTTGATAATTTACATCAAATTTCCAGTTTTTAAATCAATTACCCCCTTACGCAAAATACGGATTGTCAATTATGTATTTTTAATATTCCCAATCTCAGTAAAAAACATAAAGGCACCGAGCACTTTACATAATCTTATATTTTTATTGGTTTATATTATTTTAATTTTGTAACGTACTTTTATTTTTATCGCATAAGGTACAGTATTTTAATAAAACATCAGTTTTCCCTCCGAGAAGTCATTCTTTATTGTTGAATTCGTATAAAGATATATTAATTAATAAAATTCGGAGGAAAACATATGTTCATTCTTCGTCTTTTTAGACTAGTGAAAAGTCGGGAGTCAGTGCTATTCGACTGTAAGTAGCACAATATCATTAACGAAAACAAGATGAAAAGCTCCACACAATACACGTATTTGATAATGCTTTCTGTCATTTTATAATATAACGGTAATACATGTACCTTTTTCAAACTTCTTTTTTTAGATTAAAATTGATTAAACATATTACACGTAAATCATTACTCTTTTCTGTCAAGATTTATATGAAAATATTACTCATTGAGCTCGCTAACCAAATCAAGTAGCTTTATACCAAACAATAATAAATAAAACGAACGAACAGACGGACGGACGGACGAACTAAAACAGAAGAAGATAGATAATTATTACCTTTGAGATCCTAAGGGCGTGTAGATGACCAACCTGGAATTGTCTGTGAACTGACCGCTCGCTGAAGCGTTGATGGTATTTAACACGTAGCTGCTGAGACGCTAAAAACTCATACTGTGATGCGAACACAAATAACTACAAGCCCGTGGTTACTCAATAATGAGATCAGCATTATATATAAGTATTAATTTGACAAGAATGAAGTCCATGATTAGTTTTTTTATATGGTCGACTTACAGAATTATCTTTGACGCATACCAGAATAGGAAATTACAAACAAAAGGATAAACCTACTTTTATAAAGATGATTATTTTTAATAAATTAGTACTTTTGACCAGCGGTCTCCGAGTTCAAATCTTCTAGTTTATCTTTTAATGTTTCTAAGTCTATTACGATCAGACATTGATATCATAATTGATTCGTTAATATGGTACGGATGCGCTGAGTGACTTTAAATTTAATAATTTTAAACCTACTAGTTAAGACCACACGTTTGGGAACTATTTGGACTAAATTACATGTATATCCTTTTGGGGTTTAGAAAATGTTGGTTTAAGTTTTGCGCCCAAGTTTCACCAAAGTATGTCCCTTTTGGACTTCGAAAATATTGCTTAAAGTTTTGCACATTTCAACCAAAGTATGCCCCCTTTTGGACTTATATTGGTTAAAGTTTTGCGTGCAAGTTCATATCTTAGTTACCACTAATGATACTAGTAATGCATAGAAACTTCACACATGTCTTTGGGAATGACATATATAAGTATGGTTACAAGCCAATTAAGTCCCATTATCATGACCTGCATTATTCATCAAATTATGTCCCGTTTTGGACCCAGAAAGTCTTGGTAAAAGTTTACGTGCCTTTTTGAACGAGGGGCATAATTTGACCAATATGCGGTTTAAATAATCGAAATTGGCCAATAATTTTTTATGGTATTCCAAAAGACGTGTGTGAAGTTTCAATCACGCGGCAATACCATTAGTGTTTGATGATATATGAACTTGTGTGCAAAACTTTAACCAATATTTTCTAAACCCATAAAGGGTATAATTTGGTCAAAATGACTTCCGGCGAAGTGTGTGGTCCTAACTTGTAAGTATTAAGTCCTTACTCTTCGTTGCTGACTTCCTATCTGTTAAGCCTTAAGTCTGGCAGTATAATTAATCTGAATATGTATGTAAACAATGATCTTTTCTACTTCGAGAATGGAATTGAGATTTGAGCTCGGAGTCCGATTATAAGTTCTATAACCTCGGAACCAGGCGGTCACACGGTGGCACTTCGCTGCATTACATGTTGTCTATAATCGACAATACATGAAACAGCCAATAATAGAATTCGATGAACTCATAGGACTATGCAAGTATACTCTTGTGTTTACCAGCTGTGCACATTTCAGGGATTCCATGTAAATAAAATAATCACTGTTAATAGAAATGAAAATAATTACTAGAAAAAAAAGGAGTACAGCATTCATCCTTCCCCAAAGTACTATTGCGTTGGGTGTAGTAAGGCCGGTTCGATCGTATGAAGAATAAACGCCGGCTAGAAAATCTAAGATGAGAAACTCAATCGAACCCATTTCAGAAAGGCTACCTGTCGTATTTCCTCGTTGATTGTAAATGACATGCTATTTGAAGAAAATGTACATCGCTTTTGAATTAAATAAAAGAAAACCATTTTAAAAATATCATTTCTGGACATCATGTACTATACGATACGTACACACTAACTGGTTCCCGTTCCATGTTGCAGTGCATCGAAGGTACACATTAGTCAACGGGAACCAGTTTACGTATACACACTGGGTAGTCTGGATTACCTGCCCCTGACACAACGTGATTGGAAGGAACAATCGGAACTCCCACGGCGTTTGTCTAAAGAAAGTGCGTATTTCTCAGTAACCGTAATGCCCGAGTTGTTACGATTGTGGAAGGAATAGTGGGCAGGGAACCAGACTTACACACTGGGCTGTTTGCACCCCATCTGATGTGTTGTAGCAGTCAACAACTTGCTGTGATAATAAAATTAATTATGATCCGACAATAATGATTCATTAGCTCGACAGTATAAACGATCTTAGACGCTTTAAATACTGTAAATGTACTAATTCTGGTATTTATTGATTGGCAAAAAATGGCGAAAGTTCTCGAATATATTGATTGCCGCAAGTCAATATATATCTAAACATTAATTACATGTAGCTCTATCTTATCAGCCAAAATTCTTTGAGGGTGGAATTGAGATTTGAGCTCGGAGACAGTTCTCTAGATTTATAACCTCGAGGTCGGATGAGCTTGTATGCAATAGGAATGAAACTATTAAACGAAAGTACAATGAAAAACAACAACCGTAAACACGATATCAAGGACTTATATACATACACGTATATAAGTCCTTGACGATATAATCCTTAAGTTATATTTCAGGCTTATATCGTCCTGATGTGTGGTGTTTGATGCTACGGAATACAAGTGGGTTAAAGAAACGCAGCCTGACATTATACGTTTTATTTATGAACATTAATGTTTGACATGTGTACATATGATTCTAAGGGAATATACAGTTCTAAGCGTTACCAAATATCACAAATCATTACAGGAGAATCAATTATTTTCTATAGACTTGACAACATCTGTTATAATAAAAACAAGTCATTTCACACCAAGAAAATCACACTTAATTAGCGTCCACGTCAATATCAGAACACCTCTTTATAAAGGCTACTCATTTTGTTATACTCAGACAGTACAACACCGAGTTCAAGACCGAATTAAAAACGATTGAACGACCTATTATTTCAAATACCAAAGGAGAAAGCTCCAAGTCCCAAATACGCAAACATATATGCAATGTTATTGTTGGGATGGTTGCCAAATCATGAAATAATACAATAAGAAAAAAGATAAGCAATGACTTCCGGGTTAAAGATGACATCACGTTGTCTAATGAGGTGCTTGGAATATTTCTCACACGAACTATGCAAAGAACGGTAACCAAATTGATGAAAAACGTTGTAAGAAAATAATGCAATGTCATACCAAATAGCACTCCAGATTTGTAAGAGGTCAATCCAGTACTTGCAATACTACAAAATGCGTAATCAAGGTCATATTTACCGTTGACCGGAAGTAGTACTACAACTACACCTACAACAAGTCCCGATAAGATAATGTTGGTCACTGTCATTATCCATGTGTACTTTGTTTCTGTTTGAAGCCGAGTTATATTACGGAGTACAAAGTAACGCATTATACATATGATCAAGATTTGACCTTGACCCAAAGTGGATGCGAAAATAAATGTCAACGTGATGAATAAATTAAAGCGACTGTCGAGAACAAACGTATAGTTTGCTATGCTTACAACCATCAAACTTAACCCATTCAGAATATCAGTTATGTTCAAAAGTAACAATTGTCTCCAATGTTCTTTTCTGTCCACGTCGTTACGGAACCTGACCAGGACCACCATAGATGCTACAGAGAATAACAGAATAGTGGCGCCAACGGCAATAGATAATTCCTGAAAAGCCATCCCGTCAGCATAAACCGGAAGTGATGAGTTTTCCAGTAATACGTTTTCACACGGCATTCTTTGGAGTCCTGTAAAACATCACAATTATGAAATAAAAAAGACACATCATTCATCGATCGATCAATCTGATAAATTTCATTAAACTTTCCGAATGTATTACTATTGGCACAAACCTGCATGTTAAAAAACATGAAGTATTTTTAAATGGAAGAATTTACCAATACAACATTTGCATTAGATTAGACTAACTGAATCGATCGTATATTGTTCTTTCTTGTTGAATTATACATGTATTGGTAAATAATACTGATCTGAACTTCCATGAAAAATAAATTGAACAAAATGTGTAGATATTTAACAAAATTGTCGAAAAAAATCAAGTACGGATTTAGAAATGGTATAAAGAGAAACAAATAAACTGTAAACAAGATTTTAAAAAAAGAGACAGTCGGGAAGTTTCTTTGATGATATTAACAATGTTGAAACCATAGATATTATGTTTATTAAATTACTAAATTACCAGTAAAGTACCGTGAGCTAGCCGTCCAATTTAGTCACGCATTAAAATGTTGATATAAGGTCAGCTAAATAAAGTACGCATTTAGTCATATCTACTACATGTATATATTAATTAAAATAAACATAAAATGCTTGTCAAGAACGGTTTATGAATTTATTTCGACCGCTTAAGGATACATTTTCGTACATTTACTAAATAAATTTTACAACCACAAGAAGAACACATTAAACAACTGCAGACACGCTTAATTTTTATGGCGTGGTCATTATTTTTCTACACTAATGGACGGAAGAGTGTCCTTAAAATCATTCAATAGAATGAGGAATTTCTTCTGCATAATTAATACGTCATGTCAAAAAAATTGGTCAAAAGTGAGCTTAAACGCGTTAAAAAAGAAGGAAAAAAACCGAAGGATTGAACGTTGGAAGGAAAACAAAAACAAAATAATCCTTACCTATGATTTCCACAGATGTGTAGAGTAACAAGCTCGAACTACCTTTCAACCAACAGCGTATCGTTGTGGGAATTTATAACTTATGCAAACCGAATGCTAACCAATACATATTGAGGCACATTGAAAACCACACCCTGTTCCAGTATTCTAGAAGTTATAAAAGCAGTAGGTCGTCGCGGACAAGGGTTACGTTGAATCACAGATATTCGTGATTAGCAGTTTTTTTCTTTCTGTGGAGTCTCAGGATTGTCTGTGATGCATACTGGTTCTGAAATGATAAACTTATTAGGCATGCAAAGAACGACATGCGACCACTCATTATTCTAATAATTCTAAGTAAGGCTATGGAATGGGAACTAGTTAAACAATTACATGGCGGGTACATGGAAACGTGAACATTCATGCGCACTGAGCGAGTGTCGGCTGTGGAAAATCTAAAAAAGGGACCTGATAAAATAATGCAGAATAAATTATCGAACTTAAGAAGCAAACCATTGAGATCGCGAGTTTTTTCAGCATTCCCGCTGACTTCTTTGTACAAAGCCCTTTGGTGCACTGCAACTTGGATCGGGAACCAGTTTACTGATTGATAAAGTTGTTCCCCTCGAATATCGATTTTTCGGCGATATCGATAACATGGCGGTGACAGGTGCTCTTTATGGAATTATAGTGGGACCATTTACTCAACATTACACACTTTTGTCTCTTTCTTCTTTATAATGATGTACATGTATTTTCATATTATGTTGTATGCTATCCTACCCTGGTTGTTACAAAAGTATCACTGACGGTCCAGATTTAATGATATAGTATGTAAGGAAATCTTAAATTAGGCAACAGATAGATGAACAAACTAGATCTTTTCATATTGAAATTAATGTATCAATTCTAACAGTTCTTGCTTCCCTGTGCGATTTAATTTGACAAGTTTTGCTGCAATGGTGAGGCTCATAACATGATTCCCGTAGGTTCCCCGTAACCAGGCGAAACTTTGAAGTTCCAATCGATGTAGCATAAAGTGAGAAGTCAATTATCGACAATAAATGAAACAGTCAATGTGTAAATGAAGTCTTGTGTTTATCATCAGATTTCTCATAATTAGAATATTCACCCTGTGTTACGAGTCACGATCATTTTGGTGTGTTACTTAATTATTAAGTATCCTCATCTTGTGGCAAATAAGTGCAGACGACTGGATTTTGTTGTGCGTATGTGAGATAATATTACATTAAAGGATTGCCTATTCTTGCTTTTCTTAAATCACGTGTGTATGATTATAATCTTTGTTGAAAAAAATCCCAAAGTTTTCTTTAAAAAATTATCTGGTCGCAAATAAAGTAAAATATCCAATTATATGACGAATGCTTCTTATAACTCTTATATCTTATCATAACATTGTGTCAAATGCAATGCTTCTCCATCCCTGACGCGAGTAATTCATTTGGATTGGTTAACAATCCAGCTTGGTTAGCTGTCTGAAACTGGTTCCCGTTCAATGCTGCAGTTACCAAAGGTCCATGTACGGTCAGAGTCAACGGGAACCAGTTTACTGTTAGTAGCAACTCTTTAAAAATCGAAGCACTGAGAGTTTTGTCAGGAGCGAAATTTAAATGAGTTAGATAAAAACACCCGTAAATCCAAATTCATGTGCGAACTATCGTTCGGATTCAAAAACTCAACTACAAAGAAATTCAACTTTTGACTGTAGTTCAACCTTCAGAGCTTTGATTTTGTATGAAGTTGCTTTTTTCATAAAGGATATTGTCTGTATATTTCATTCAATCCTCCGTTAAGGAGAGTACAGAATATTTACATGATATGAGTAATACACATTATAATGACAGTCATGAGTATTTGACAAATGAATAAATGCATGTATATAGTTCACAAGCACATGGTTATATCATACCCTACATCAATCAAATAGAATCAACCCTAAATATTAACAAATTCAACATAAATCTGAGCACTATCATACAACCACATTGAACTTCAAATAGCCACACAACAACTTATCTAGGCAATGCCATCGTGATTTACTTACCTGTCAACTATAAATAGATTCAGGCATCACCATGCCAATCAAATGGCCAGGATTAGCCAAACTAGTAATAGACACTACACTATATACTCCCAAACAGCTATAATAACTTAGCTTAATGATATGCGACATGGTATACATTTGCATTGTGCTTCATGATGCTCAGTTTCTTAGTTTAACGATAATGGTTTATACACAGTGATCGTAATTAGGGAAACAAACGTATCACCTGTTCTGTCATTAAATAACGATCGACGTTTGGACCGTTGATCGTTACAATAAGTGGCCAGTTATTGTATCTTCGCATTTTGCCTTTCCACGCGATGACACGAAGAAACGACATAGTATAGGGACTGATGCGAAGATTTCATACCCGCTGACACGATAACAATGCAAAAGAAGGTTTCGTACGTATTGGTATTTCACCTACAATACATTGTCTTTCGTGTCTCTGCCCTACAAAGTCGAAGGCGAAGACACGACAAGTGAGCAGTTTATCGTGTGTTCGTGTCGCCATGGATTTTAGGGGCGAAAATGACAGAAACCAGCCACCATAAATTAAAAGTTTAACTGAAAATGGCGTTAAATCCGATTAATATAAATTAAATTGAAATGATAAAGATTGTTGAGATTTTAGTTATTGTTGCCACACATTATTTTGGAAACACATGATGGTTCTAAGTACAGTTTGAAGAACTACGTGTATACAAATGGTTATAAGCTGTAAGCACACTAACTAGTATTTAGCACATTTATTAAATGCTGATTTATTAACAAAGATTAAAGGAATGATTACCTTTAAGGAATATATATTACTGAAAATAAGCAGAATTTAATTTTGCGTTATATCTTCAGCTACTTGGGTTATAGATAAGTATATTATTCATTTAATTAATTACAACCTATAAGTTTTTCAATGCTTCCGTTAAAATGTGCAATGAGTGTCAATGGAACGATTCTCCAATTTATATAAATCCCGATATTATCACCATCACCAATATCATGATCTTCATCGTCATCACCAAAATCATGATCCTCATCATCTTCATCATTAACTATATCTTGATCATCATCATTATCACCAATAACATATTCTTCATCAATATCAAATATATCATGATATTCAACACCAATAGCATGATCTTCATCATCAGCAACTGTATCACCATCATCATCAACTATATCATAATCATCATCGTCATCGTCATTATCATCATCATCATCATCACCATCATCATCACCTTTATCATCATCATCATTACAAATATCATTTTCATCAGCAGCAGAAACTCGACTCTACTATCATCACTATAAATATATTTACTTCTTCATTGTCACTGTCACTATCGTCATTACCAACTTTTTCAAATGAGTTTTAAGGTTGCAGCCAGAGTTATTCGGTGGCTTTTCTGGCTTTTATCTGTAGAAGAAGATCCTATGCGTACTCCTGAGTATAACCAACGACCTTCCGTCAGCTAGTTGGACAGCTTCCGCATCCTCACATGTGACTTTTCTGGTCCCAGATGGGATTCGAAATCACACCAGTGAGGGTCTAGCGATCACTAGTCAGAGACCACGGACCCGCCCATCAGTATCGCCACCGTCATATTCAAGATCACGATCACCACCATAATCATGTTTACCATCATCCTAATCAGCATATGACGCTGCAATGTTTACCAATATGGCCTAAATAATTTGTTTGTCTCTAGTTACCCATCCGATTCTACTTTTCTCGCTCCTAGGAACGGCACATTCACTTTCTTATTTTTTCGGCGCAGCTGTATTAAAATTGATTTTGACCTACATTTGAACCAATGAAATTGTTAGATACAAAATTTTCAGCTAAATAAGGAAGTTTGTGATTAGTTTAAAGTGTTGTCGTTATAAAATTTTAAGGCAGTGTTTCGTAATTGTTAGTTGTTCGTAATTGTCTGACAATATTGCAATAAACGAAATCTACAACAGTATGAAATATGTTTAACCATGCAAAATAAACTCAAGAGTTTTGTTTATGGTCTGGACTGTTATGGTAATAGTACACGTGTTTTAAATGTTTAATCAGGCACTGGTGTTAAACCCAAATTTAAAAAATAAACACAAAAAGCAGATCTGTCATTTTTTCTGCTACTATACAGCTGTTATGTCATTAATTTTGTAATGTACCTGCGCCGATTATCTTTTTTAAACGATATTTCTTGTTTCCTTTTCCACACGTTTTCAAGAGCAAAAATAAAAACCCCCGACCTACATTCCCTATTTTTAATGAGCATGCAATCCAAAACAAACAATTTCTAAACCTTATTCATCCATGGTCATGATCCACTTAGCGCCCACTAGTGATACGTCAAAGCTAGACGTAATGGTTATAACGCAATGCAGAAGTGACATGGCTGACAAAGCAAACACTGATTCGCTTGTGCATTGAAGTATGCTTTATTAGATCCTATTAGATGTCTTCGTCATAGGATTGATAAAATACTTGTAATAACTGCACATGTCAAGTAAACATCGAGAATTTTAGAGAATTCTTCGTTCATTAATATGAGATTATACCACTTAATATGTATTGTGATCTTAATACACGTGCAGCTAATAGAAGCCAGAGTTAGGCATCATTATATTGCTGCAGTCGAAGCAGATTGGAATTACGCGCCGAATGGAAACCTTGTTAGTTCAAATAATGAGTAAGTATTGTCTTAAACTTTTTAAGATAATGATGTTTTATTTTTTAATCGTTTTGGTTCTGATTCCACGCCAGTAGTAACAGACCAAAGCCGTGGTCCAATGGTTATTAGGGCTGAGTACCGGTTCACGTATCATATCGAATACCGGTATATAGGGTTCGGTTGATATATCGTATCGAACAAATATCGATCAAAAAAAGTACTGCGTGCGTTTTGTGAATTTTCGTCAAATAAAAAGTTGCGACACAATATATAAAATCTACCTGCTGTCAACCACAAGAAGAAAATAGTTTTTTGCAGTTCAGCATTAGTGTTTGGCATGCCTGCTGAATAAACGTTATGTACCTTCCCTTATTATTAGTTACATAAGTATCCTATGCAGCCAAAATTTGATTTTGTGTCAAGTACCCGTGTGCCAATGGAGTCAATGTTTCGCAGTATTTCTGTTTTTATTTTATATGTATAGAACATCAAATGATATATCGGATATCGATCATTCTGTATCGATACAAATATCGTATCGATAATTTTAAATGATACTCAGCCCTAGTGGTTAGTGCGCAGGATTTGTATCTCGGCGATTCGGGTCCGATTTCCCGTTCGCGGAAGGTGATAAAGTTGTCTCAAGTTCCTTACTTAATCAGTACTTGCTCGATTATTTCAGAATCTTTAACGAGAAACTTGTCCGTAAAGAGGATCGCATTGGTAGCAGGTACAGGAAGGTTTTATATCGAGAATTCACAGACTCCTCCTTTACAATACAGAAAGCAGTACCCAAATATCATGGTTTGCTCGGACCTACTTTACGGGTCGAAGTCGGAGACGATATACACCTACACTTCCGGAATTTGGCTCTGATCGGCAACTATAGCATGCATCCTCATGGTTTATTTTATAACAAGGGCAATGAAGGTATCTCTTGTTTCTCTTCTTATGATATCTAGTCACTTGCCGTTGATGTTTGTTTGTTACGTTGGGTTTTAAGCCCCTTTTCAAATGTCAGATTCATCTGAAGTGAATATTTCACATTACCATCGTTCCTGGGAAGAACCAGTACTAGACTCCCATTTTCCCTTATCACTTCTTTCTCACATAAAGAGACATGGTCGATAGCTGGGCTCCAACTCACTACCCTCTATCTATGAGAGGTTACAGTGATTTGAAGTCAGCGACATTAACCCTTCGACCACATAAGCATCGTTCCAGGGTCAAGAACCAGTACTAGATTTCCAGTCTTCGTAAGCACTACTTTCTCACAAAGAGACTTGGTCGATAGCTGGGCTCGAACTCATGACTCTCTATCACTGAGAGGTTGAAGTCAGCGACTTTAACCACTCGACCACGGAGACGCGTCATTAGCAGTTGAACGCTGCTTCATGGACGGTATAGGAAAGCAACCGAATCAAAAGATATACAAAAAATAAGTGATGCACCAAAACCACTACATAAATGAAAACGCGCTTCGAGACAATTATACTTTTAATTCAACTCTGTTTACACAAAGAAAAAAACATTTTGATATATGTACCTTCAAGTGGAAATTTGAATGATTTTGTCTTTAGTTATGAACACGCGCTAATGCAATATGCTAATGAAACTTTAAAAATACTGAGTTACGTCTAATTATATAGTTTACATTAATTTTAGCTGACGGATTAATATTTACGACAAACTTGTTAAACCCGTCATATTTACATGCCTGTCTGGTGATTATCCGTTTGTACTTTCAATCATTAAATTATGAGTGTTTTAAGAGTTTGTTAAAACTACAGAAGTGCGTCTTCATCTCGGACATGACCGGTCCCGGGAAATTGCTCGGACCGGAAGGGTTTCCGGATTAGATAAGTTTGATTTTTAGACCAAACTATTCGATTTCTTTTAGAAAAAAGAATTAATAAATATCATGACTTTGTCCGAATTAAGATGATTTCCGTATTTGAAAGACATGGATAAGATAGTTTGTTCAAAGTTGAATTGACAAAATATTTGAAGCGCAAAACAGAGAAAGAGCTACAAATACACTTTTATGAGTGTCACTGTACAATTAATTCGCTTACTGCTTTGGTCTTTAAAATGCCGAATTTAAAAATTAACATCTTCTCATTTCGTATATATTTCGCATAATTCACGTATGAGTTTTAAAAGCACTAAAACAATAACATGTTATGAAACGTCACTCCTGACAGAGACCTTCAAAAACTTTGACAAGCGTGTTGTGCTCGTACGAATATGAATGATTTCTGTCTGAAATGCGTTTATTTTTTACTTAATTAAACATTTCATTTCGTCGAATTCTCGTAAATATCACTCTAAAACGTGGTGAATCGCTTCTGGGAAAATATTTTCAAAATTAATCATGTTTGCATAATTACAAAATATATATGAAAACAAGTTGTTCGTTTATAGAGAAAAATCCTGTTTGCGTAGGTGAAAAAAAAGCATTCGGTGGTTTAGTTGTTACGTGACAAATGTGTTGTACGTAAAAATTGGGCAGAATTATGGGCAATAATGCACATGATCGTTAATTTATCACCATTTATAAATGACTTGCAAAATGTTGGCGAATGGGCCATGAAATTCACGATCCATCAAGAGAAATTATATTAATATATTCAACTTACTTTTGCATAATTATGTAGTTACGAAATTCTAAGTTCGTTTAATTTTAAAATGCTGGCGATGAACCAGTTTAGGGGACAGGCATTTAAGGTATCGGATTTGGATGTCAGGTCAAATCAGGTTTCACCAATTTATAGATTTAAAAACTAAACAATAATTACATGCTGAAATAAACCCACTGTATAAAGTGCATTGCAAGTATTACATTTGACTGGTATTCTATAAACCAATATCGCACGTAATTTACAAATTTTTGAACAACGATAATTACTCTGTATATTGGAATATATTACAACAAATAGCCTTCAAATGACTATAAATGTACAATGCAGGTAACAGTGTTTCAGATTTTTGATAACGTCCTCCGTTCGTTAGATACTTGACTTTAAAAAGGTTCATACCCTGAAACCCGCTGTTTATTATGTAATACGCCATAAATATAAAATGAAAACAAGTATCAAAAGGCTGACGCATGGTTCCCTAGATTAACATTTCCGCTACGGAATACTGAAAACCGCTTTGAAATCCGTCAACAAACAAGATGGCAATATTAATTCGAAAATGACACCTACTGTGTTTTTTTGTAAGCGAGTAATTAACAAAAACAGTTTCAGATCAATAACGTCTCGTGAAATCAACGAATTTCGATTAATCGATACATCCCATACAATTTTGATAGCAAATATAAATCGCGAATTTCCTTTATTCGGGGTGGACCACTAACACATGTTTGATTGTTTGATTTAATCAGTTTCCTAATTACATGTAGATCTATTGCATATCTCTAAAGTAACGTTGCTGGTCATAGATATTGTTACAATTTGGCAGTCTAAACAGATACTATCAATATAGTTATTATAGGGCTGGTATCTTTCAAATTGCCATGTAATCGTAACTACTCGGGCATTTCTGTGACTGAGAAATACACCTCGTACATAAGTTACAAATTTTGGTAATTTGGTTTTTGAGCACTACTTTTTCAACACTAAGTACTCGATTTCTCATAACCTCAGACTTTCATTAAATTCTCAATGAAAGAAAAAACAGGTCGTTTCCATCGTTGGATTCCCACGGTCAGTCTTGGTGGAAATTAACCCATGAATGACAACAACAAAATGGTAGCCAGCCTATTATGTCCGAGATACTTTCTTTAGGCGAACGCCGAGGAGTTCCGAATGTCAAATTGGCTTGTACAATGCCGTTGTTATTGTTGTTGCCTCTATTGTTATAAATAACTTCTACGTTGAAGTTAATAATGAACTAATTAATCTACGTACAGGTGCTCTCTATCTTGATGGTACTACACTCATATCAAAGCGTGATGATAGTGTTCCACCAGGGGGCGCCATAACCTATATTTGGCAATCTATCAAACTACATGCCCCAACAAAAGACGATGATAACTGCGTAGCATGGGGTTATCATTCACACACGGATGGTCCTAAGGACATAGACACTGGGCTAGTGGGCATTATATTAAACTGCCGACAAGGTTTGACCTTATTTCATTGTTTTTGTTTTGTTTCCCATTTGTTATTTTTAGAATTGTATGCCACAGCAGCTTATCTTATTTTATTTATTTATCTGTTGCTTAACTGCCAATTCGAAAGCTATGGTCATTTCAGAGCCGCCCCAGAAAGAGGTGAGATAAGATACTTGTATTGGAGAACCGGACATTTACCAGCATATCCCTACTCTTTTCGATTGTTTTTTCCTGGCTCTTTATTGTGCCCGGAGTAAAGCACCCATGCACCCTTAAGCCGTCTTATTAAAGAAACTGACACATACATATAATTTGTTTTTCAAAGAAATCGGTATTTTTTAAGATTATGGCATATCACGGCAATTTCATGCCACTTTAATATGTGTTTGCCAGTCACGTGGTATACGTACCGTGAATTTGCTTTATGATAATGGAGTCATGTATGAATATGTCTTAACAATTTACAATCAGGAACGCTCGATTCTAAAGGACGACGCCGGGATGTTAACAGGGAATTCCCTCTCTATGCCGACATTGTTGACGAGAATGAGAATTATTATATTGATTACAACTTGTATAATTGCAAAAATCCAACCATTTGCCGCAACCTCAAGGTAATGATACATTAAAAGATTTTCGAAGGTGGACATACAAAATGTAAGTGTTTCGTCGTTAGAACATGTTAGTGCAGTGCGACACCTTTTGGAAGGAGCAAAAACTGTAATATTGCTGAGAGGTTGTTGCTTTACAGAGGTTAAGATATTAGTTTAAACGTACAACGGGAAAATATCAGGTTGTTGCTAAAGGGAGGTTGTTGCTCAAGAGAGGGCCGCTCTGGAGAGGTTGTATTGTATTGGGAAATGTTTCACTTAATATTGAAAACTGAAATGTCAAATACTATTTGAGCTAATTAAGCATATATATATAATTGATTAACATATTCTTACAAAAGCTATCTGGTTTGAGTATATACGTATTAATCTGATCGCAGGAAATATGACTGGTTTCCATGGAAACGTGTCATATGCCGCTCCAACTGTAACCTCCATTGTCAGCTAGTTCAACAGTTGGCCCATGATCGACGATATATACATGTTCTTATACCAAGTATGGTATGTTAATACGCCTGCGAGTATTTTCATAACAAGACAAAGTTCAAATGTCCCCGTATCAATAGATCGGGCATATTAATTTTGACCTGTCTGCCTGTTTGTTTGTACCGAACTTTGACCTGACATATAAAATCTAAACGCTTCCACCTACAATCATCAAACTTCATGTTTGATCCTCATAAGAACCTTTACATACTGGACCTGTGCATTTTCAGGTCAGTAGGTCAGAGGTCAAGGGGGCATTGTCTATATTTTTACATTTTATGCATGTTAAATATAACGACTCTTGCAGCAAAATGGGGATGAAGCATTCGTCGAAAGCAATAAAATAAACCATATAAACGGGTTTGCGTATGGAAATCTACCTCCATACAACGCGTATGAGGGTGAAAATGTTGTATGGTACATAATGTCACTGAATGAAGGCATGCATACAGTGCATGTGAATGGGCAGACGATGGTCGTTAATCAGAGAAGGTAAGAACATATGCGACAATCTACTTAACATTCCGCACCTATTTGCAACAATTTTTTTGGCGATCAATCACGCTTGCTTAACGTATATTGATAAGATAAACTCGAAAACGAATTGTTTTGTTCTCGTACACGTTTATGTTTCAAATAAAACTTTTGTTTTACGTGTTGTTATTATTGTTGTGCTCCTGTGTGTCATGTTTTCTGACAAATCTACTTCTTATGAATACAAGTACATAAAGATTATAACATTGTCTTCATTGCCATACATATTCATTTGTATTTTATTATCATCGCTATCACCAACACTTACAATATCCTTATGAACAAAGGTATTTTCAGTTATGATACTCTTATCGCGCAGCCTTCCATTACACTGACTTATTAAAGGCCCGTTAGCTTTTTTAATATAGTAATAATAAACAATTAGTAAAATGGTCGTAAAATATAAGAAATGCATGTTATTTGCTCTAAAACGAAATTTACATTATGATTTTCTTTAGCCACATCTCTTTAAAATGTTGTCAAATGTTTTTGTTATTTTTTGTTATCATTGAAAATAATACTGTGCTATATTTCCATATGTACTTCGTGATTGAAAGTAAAATTTCGGAATGTTTTTATTGCAAATAAAAGTCAGTTTCACTGATAAGACATCTTTCTAGGTAAAATAAGACCTTCTTTAATTTTAACATCCAAAAAGCTAATGGGGCTTTAAGCGTACAAATGTCTCCGTTTCCATAACCCGACCTACCATATTCATGTTTTGCCAACTCTAGACTTATCTTCGGCCTAGGTCAAATTTTGTATTCCTTTTTGGGGATGCTTGTGGAAACAAATAAACAATATTGCTGCGAATTTTTCGCAGTTTCGCATTTTGAACTTTAGATTAGTTTTATTGAAAATAGAAGGGTATTCATTAACAAAATCATAGTCACCACAAACGCAATCGACAATATCATTAACATTGTTGTCTCGAAACAAGTCAATGACGTTTCAAAGTTTATTTTCCAAATGTTTGCAAACTCCTGTTATGAAAAGGCAAAACAATACAACATTGGGTACATACAGCATGTAACACTGTTAATTTATTGTTCCGATACAGAACGAGCACTGTGTTGGCGGTGTCTGCCAGCTTTTACTCCGGCTATATGAGACCTATGAATCCTGGACGTTGGTTAGTCTATTGTAGGAATCAGCTTCATTTTGCAGGTAGTGTATTCATTCATTTGACTTCTTATGCCCCCATCACACCAGAGCACGTCCGCATCACGCTCGCAAAGTTCCCATCACGTCCTGAAAATTTTGATGGACGTGGCAGGGACGGGGTCAAACTCGAAAAAAAATATGCACTCAGGTTCGCACTACGTCCTTACAACGTCTTTACCAGGTTCTCACTGCGTCTATCACGTTCCCGCACTAACACAACATAATCTAAGTTGCTTCATGTTCCTTTTTCTTCTATTTCTTATTTAGAAAATGGCAATTTCAGCATCCAAAATGGCTTGTTGTCCTGGTACAAAAACATAATGCATTCATTTGTTGACATTCATTTGACTTGAAATGAAAGAATGGTGTATAAATCCAGTATTTATACCAATTGCTCAGAACCTGACAGGAACGTTCTGGTCACCTGTTGCAAACGTACTAAAGACGTGACGGAGCAAAATTACAACCTAGTGCAGTCTTCTGTAACGTGAAGTGGACGTACTATGGTCTTAGCATACACCTGGTTGAGACGTAGTGAGAACTTCACTGACTTAACAAAAGCGTAGTAACAACCCAGTGATAACGCGGTGAAAATCGCTTGCTGTCTTTTCAAGTCCGCACCACGCTTCGTCTGCGTCAATGAAGTTCCAACTAGGTTTTAGTCACGTCTCTGTTACGTTCTTTCTACGTAAGCATTGCGTTCTAATTTGACCACGTCCCCGCCACGTAATTCTTTGACATGCCAAAAGTCCCACCGCGTCCATCACGTCCACGAAGACAGACCATACCACACTTGAACCAGTTCCTACTGCGTCCTCATTACGTTAATCAGGTTCTTGCTACGTCCTACCAGGACGTGATGGACGTAATGCAAATGTGGTCCTAGTGTGATGGGGTATTAGGCGTCATATGTTTAATTAATCGTCTGGTAAAGTAATATATTTTATCCCGCCAATACGCTCATTTATAGGTACAGGAGAAAGCCCTACTGGATAAACTTATCTATCTTCAGTCAGTGTGTCACATGATTCAAAACACGCGTAAGAGTACAAGTACATGTTTTGTCTACGTAGCCTTTTCGGATAAAATAATCTCAATTAAATACTTCAATTAATAAAAGGCAGGGTAAATAGAATACATGGATGGGGCCGGAGATAGGGAAGGTTTACCCGGTTCGCTGCGAATGGGAATCTTGGCTCGCTAAAGCTCAGCAAGTTACGCTATCTCTTTCACCGGATAAACCGTTTCCATGTCCCTCACCGACCATGTATTCTCTATACTGATTGTCTGATACGGAAATAAGAAAATATGCATAGTAATTATATAATACCACATAAAAATGCATTTTTAGTTTTCAGTGTAGATTTAGTAAACATCCGTTATCGAAACATAATTGTTTTATAAATTATGTTAAAGGCCCATTAGCTTTTTTGAATTTAATAATGCGGAGCAGTATATAGAATGATAGTAAATAAATTTTTACAATTAAAAATGTTGTCAGATGCTTTTTCTTATTTTCTAACACTATTATTGGAAAAATACTGTGCTGCGTTTCTATAGGAACTTCGTGATTACAAAAAGAACTTTTCGAAATGTTTTATTGCAAACAAAACTCATTTTCATTGATAAGACATCTTTCTCGGTAAAATGCTACCTCTTAACATCCAAAAAGCTAATGGGGCTTTCAGATTATACTGTTAAATCTTGCAGATGGAATGCAAGCGTTTTTCAACGTTGTGGCGAAGCCAGGATCTATACTGCCCCCTATAAGTCGTCTGGTTGTGTCACCTAGGTATTCACGGATTTATTATATCGCTATCGAAGAGGTGATATGGGATTATGCACCAAATTTAAACCCTCAAACATTGGCGTAAGTATATATCACTTTTATTAAGGTCGTCATGTAGCGAAATACTTATTGCATTTCACATACAGTAAAACTTCGATTATCCGAACACCGATTATCCGAATACCCGGTATTATCCGAATAAAATCTATGTGTACATGTATTATACTCTTGTATAACAACTTAGTTCGAAGTCTCCTTTTCACAAGCTCAGTCAAACCTGTGAACAAAGGCCATCGTTGGGAAATACAAATTGTGGCCTTTATTTGACAAATGGCCTATATTCGGAGGTCATCTTGTTCGGAATAATTAATGACGGTGTTTATGAGAATGGCTTTTATTCACTGGGCGGCCTTTACTCGGAGGTGGCTGATAACACATGTTAGTCTATACATAGCTAATTAAACAAAGGTTGATTGACGATAAATATTTTCTTTTTTAAATATTCACGCCTTTGTTTAATTAATACTCATTTTAATAATTACTGGCGTAAATTTATCTGTAAGATGAAAGTTGTCAATAAAATCTTCATCTAATGCTTATCTAGCATAATGCATACTTAGATACATGTATACCTCGAAAAACAATTTGATAAAATGGATTATTATGGTCAGAATGGTTGGACGTAAAACGTTCTATTTATCTATCAAAGGCACGCAGCCAAATTCGTTCAATCTGGCAGTCAACGAATTGGTTCACTATACAAAAAGGCCGTGTATATTGAATACACCGACAAAACTTTCACGGAGCGGAAGTGGCGTCATAACGAAGCGCATTATGGGTTGGCAGGTCCACCAATCAGAGCAAATGAAGGAGAACGCATCTTGGTCTTGGTCCAGAACAAAGCCACGAGGGCTTATTCACTACTCCTGAATGGTGTATCAATAGAAAAACGCTACGAAGGAGCTTATTACAAACAAAATCCATCCAGTAAGTAAAGAAATGGGGACTAACTTGTAAAAACATGATGTAAAGGCGCGGAAGATGAAAGGGTGCATCGCATGCATGTACCGCATGTAAATATCAGATGAAGGCATTCACTGGTTGTTTTAGCGTATGGTGTGTTATAATATTACAATAGCACAGTACGATTATGTTTCTCATAGGTCAAGCATAAAACAGTTTGCTAATGAACCCGACCTAACGTTACCCCCCCCCCCCCCCGCGGCCCTAGACTTTTCATTTTGCCCTAAGAGGGCTCGCTGTTCTAAAATTTCTTTTGACCTACATTTGTAACCAATGAAAGTGATTGATACAAAATCTTCAGCTGAAGTAGGAGTTTTCTCATTGGTTAAAAGCGTAGTTGTTACAAATTTCTAGGGCAGAATCCGTAATTATTTGTTTTACAGCCTCTAAAAATAATGGAATAATAAAAGCCGAAAAAGTCAATACAACCACATATTAAATATGAAAACATTTAAACCATGAACAATTATACTAAATAGAATCTATATACAGTACATGTATATAAGATAAATATATCATATATAATCTGATTTACCGAAAAATTGTGTGTATACTTCTAGCAATAAACTCAAGACTTTTTGTTTATAGCCTTAACTATTAGTATGCTAGAGAATGTCACAGAAAATTCGCCGGAGTCTGCTTTCTTTCAGTTTTCAGTCAATAAGAATAAAGGAGACAATATACCGTGTTTTCTCTGCTGCATACAAACCGATTATCTTTTAAAAAAGATATTTCTTGTCTATATTGTTAAAGGTTCCGAAGAATCAGGTGCAATTGTTCTTCCCGGAACTACTCGAGACTACGAATTTCGCGCACCAGTCAATACAATCAGGCCTCTAGATGACGAATGTATTACTTTCATATATCACTCCGCAGTCGATCTGCGCAGGGATATCCATACTGGATTATTCGGTCCATTGGTAGTTTGCAAAGTTGGATTTTCAACATATACGCATCAACAGGTAGAGTTTCTTTACTTCGAAGGAAAAAAATATGCATAAACGAGTATGTTAACTATATTTAACATCTATCACATGAACCTAATATCCCTAAGAAAATAGTTCTTCTTGTCAGAAGTAAAAAGTAATGATAACTACATTTGTATCTTATAAAGATATATTAGTCCTTAAACCAATTAATGTTCATTTACATTAAATTAAGTTAGCATTACGGTAGTGTTTATGACACGAATTCACTGTAGTTGACTCCACTCTGCTTTACATATTCATACGCACCACGTAGTTACATAACAACGTTTTTTTGCCCTGTCCATTTCAAAGAGAGGTTTTTGTTTGGGCAGAAGTCTAGGCAGAACATAGTTTTTTTAATTTTCAGTCAGTATGTTCCAACCAGCAACATTCAAGCAAAGTAATGAAAAAGGTGATTTATAACTGAAATAACGCCGGTGAAAATGTGGACACATTAACAGAAATGGTGAAATTCTAATAAAACATACCCCTTTGTACAAATTCTTTATTTCCAGAGTGTCACTGACCTCGATTTTTTTCTAAGTTGGATGATAATTGATGAAAACTTGTCATGGTATATTGATGACAATATTCAAGCATATACGAGTCAGCCATCCACCGTCAACAAAGAAGATTCTGAATTTCAACTATCCAATCAAATGAGAGGTACGTAGTTGGTCATTGTATGCAAAATAATTAAAAATGGCGCGATATTTTGACCGGCTTACTAGTTACTGATGCAGAATCGTTTTAATGTGTATGAAAAACATGAGCGTTGGGCGCAAAATCGCATATCTGCACAATTCCTTAGCAATTTACCTTTGGAATGAGTTAACTAAAAGAACCGTCCAAAAGTGTGATAAGGGAAATCAGCTAGACACGCACAGTTTGGTGCTTTCTCTAGGAAAGCCAACGCAAATATGCAATGAGCTAAGTTTACTTCATCAAAACATGAAGTAGTATTGTATCATGAACAATGTTGATATTTTTACATCTGGTTTGCTGCCACTCAAAGTCATCTAACTCATAAAATGGTACATGAACTAACTTTGTTCTCTCGTTTTGATTTACAGCAATCAATGGCTATTCATTCGGAACAATACCAGGTTTGGACATGTGTTTGCGCATGCATGTCAAATGGCATATGTACGGCTTGGGTGAAGATTTCGATCACCATCATTTCAGTTTTGAAGGAAACAATTTTATGCTTGACGGAAAAAAAGTGGACGCGGGTTCAGTGTTTCCGGGAACAAGCAAAACGGCCACGATGGTACCGGACCAAGCAGGTTTGTACTGCGTGTGTCTTAACTTGTATGAGATTCAGAATATTCCTAGATGTATTTCGGCAAACGCTTGTTTAGGAACAACTGCTAGGAACGGTGCTACTTCATTACAGCAGTGGCAGATCCAAATTTAAATGTACCTGTGTTTCAAACCCATCTTTTGTCTCATGAGTTCAGAATATTAACTGTTCAATAAGAAGTGCGCATTTGGCAACTGTTGATTTTCTTCCATGTTATCAGGAGACGTTGCCAGCTTCTTGTGGAAAGGTAAAAATACATTACAGGAAAACTGTGCAGGTTATCATGCCGCCGTATATAAATTAAACCAATAGCAACAGAAACACACTGCAGTTCATTAAAGTCATATAACGAATTGATTTTGACTATGTTTGACATTCATCCGATGTCAGGCGTTATGATTATTTGTATATTTTATCCGAGCAAGAATGTCTTCTTTCAAGAACGTTGTTTTACTTAAGGAACACTTTTGTTAAGAAACGGACAGCTTGGATTGGAATCGGAAGGAATGTATGCGTTTTATAATGTCAAAATATGTAACAAGAAGGAGAGGGCAAAGTGGAATCAACTACCCCCACGCATAATTCCTACAACAAAAGGCGTAACCAGGCGATATTACATTGGAATCATTGAGGTAGACTGGGAGTATGCAGCTTTAAAACGAGACGAAAAGACTGGAGCAAGCCTGCTAGATCCGGACAGGTAAGTAACACATGCTGTTGATGACAATTAGTGAAATGATTTTGATTAATTTGAAATCTTTACGTGCACTTATGTAAAACGATGATATCCAATTAAATGGGGATCTTGTGGCAATGTAGCCATTTTCAAAATTCGTTGGTAATATCTGCTTAGAATTCATCTGAAATCTGGAACATTTTAACAACATTGTTTGATTCTGTCACAAGAACTTGAGCCGCGTGACCAGAAAAGCGAAAATGTCTGCGTTAGAAGAAGAAACAGATGTTGCTCATCTAGGTTTGCTCATTATAATGTAAAAAAATATTCAAAAGAATACTCAGGTTAATACTTTTCTATTGGAAATGTTATGAATGCCTTGCGCCAGTGTCCATTATTGGTAATGTTTTGTTATTTTACGCCCCTTTTCAACAGTCAGAGTCATATGAGGCGAAGAGTACATCTAACCATCGTCCCTGGGAAGAACCAGTACTACATGTAGATTTCATTCCTCCGTAAGCAACTGTCTACTTTCTTTCATATAGAGACATGGTCAGTAGATGGGCTCAAGCTCACGATCCTCTATCAGTTAGAGGTTACCATGACTTGAAGTCAGTGACCGTAACCACTCTACTACGGAGGTGGGTATTGGTAATCATGTATGTATGTAAATTGTAATTTAAGTCTTTATTGATATTTCTCGTTTACAGCCCCGGTTATGTGTTTGTTCGAGGTGGGCCCAATTTCGTAGGATCGAAATACTACAAGGCAGTTTACAGACAATACACTGATGAAACGTTTACAAAAATGATCAACCGTTCGCCAGAAGATGAACATCTTGGGATTATGGGTCCGTTTATTCGGGCAAATGTAAATGACGTCGTAGACATTGTGCTTAAAAACATGGCGTCTATTCCCTACAATATTGTACCTAGAAATGTTGTCTTTAAAGACGGTTCTTCAATATCAAGAGCATTACCAACAATGCCGGGCCAGATAAATATGTACAGCTACCTTATCCCTGAAAGATCTGGACCACTACCAAAGCAACCAAATTGTGTCGGTACAATTTATAGTTCAAGAGTTGACCCATTATCTGACACTAATACGGGTTTATTCGGTCCGTTAGTAATTTGTAAACAAGGTGTCCTTGATGTTTATGGTCGTCGGACAGACAAAGTGTCGAGAGAGTTTGCTCTTGGTTTTTTAAACTTCGACGAAAATTTCAGCCACTTGAAAAATTTAAACTTTGCACAGAGGGCGCCACAACGACAAGACTTTACTGACTCTGAATTTATTGAGAGTAATACAATGCATTCTATAAATGGTTTCATCTTTGCCAATCTGAAAGGCTTAGTCTTTTATGAAGGTGAATTGACGGCTTGGTACATTTTTGCTATGGGTCAAGTAGATGACATTCACACAGTTCATTTTCACAGTCAGTTGTACATCCATGTTTCTTCTTTAACATTGACCCGAGACGTTGTAGAAGTATATCCGGGTACTTACGAAACTGTTGAAATGGCCGGGTATAATCCGGGCACTTGGTTACTACATTGTCACGTGGGAGCACACGCAAAAGAAGGAATGGCCACAACCTACACAGTTTTACCTCGACCAAAAGCTAAAACTATTAAAGGTATGTAATCATAAAACTGTCTTTATAGCAACAAGCATGTGGTTAACGTTTATCCCCTCCTAAAACTTTTATTTATTCATTTATTTGGATTGCTTCGTCATTCACAGTACATGTATAATTATGTATCAATCACCTGTTTGTGAAATTTCACATTTAGAGACGAACTAATGCATCATTTGATTAAATAATGAATCCCACATCAATTCACTTTGCACAAAACCTCATGACTGCAAATCTTTTGTTCTGTGGTAATATAATGATTCAAAATGAACGTAATCCTGCAATATATCCAACGTGTATCATAACTGCAGTCAGTAGAGTTTTACAACCAGTGGTACTATTTTTCAACGCGAATGTATGGATAAGAGGCGTCACGTTTTTTGTAGATACAAAACTGGATGTATCACTATAGAAGCTCTCGATACGCTTTCGCTTCCAAAAATGTAGGAAACGTTTTATGAATAAGAGTTTGGCACAGGATTGCCTCATCACAAATCAGCTACTATTGACATTTGCTTCCCATCTCATGTAAAAGAGTCGTATGTTCTTTTACAGAAAACGAAATTGCTTATTCAATGGTTTACTAATTTTGCAATTAAAAAAATGAAATACGGCATGTGGCAGCAATTCTTAACTGAGCATAAACGCATAAACAAACATACATATTATCACAATTAGAAATATTGAAATGCATGTACATGTAGTCAAAGTATAAACCCAGAATTAAACGGCTGACTTGATTTTCTTATATCAAAATGCTGATCCAGCCTGTTTTGTTTTGTTTGTTTGTTTGTTTGTTTGTTTGTTTGTTTGTTTGTTTGTTTGTTTGTTTGTTTGTTTGTTTGTTTGTTTGTTTTACGCCTCTTCAATGTCAGATTCATATGAGGCGGACAGTTCACCTAACCATTTTTTATGGGATGAGCCAGTATTAGACTCCCATCCTCCGTAAGCAACTGCCTACTTTCTTACATAAAGAGACATAGTCGGTAGCGGGGCTCGGACCAACGACCCTCTATCAGTGATAGGTTACAGTGATTTGAAGTCAGCGACCTTAACCACTGGACCACGGAAGCGGGTCAGTCAGAGATATAATCTTTAAAAAGTTTCCACAAGGTCGGACCGTCCGAATTAGACGGGTTGTTCTATACTTGAGCCCGTTTAAACAGCAAAGTTTATATGTCTAGACTTGGTAATTTTAATGCTACTTAATAATAAAAAAAAAACTGATTGTGCGACAAAGAAAAAGTTATAATAAAATATAAAAACGTGTGTAATCAAATGGATCTGTCGAAATAAATGAGATACAAACTTGTTTATTATAACCTTGGAGTTATTTTAGGGCCTAGTAGATTAAATTCATGTCTGATTAATTGTCACCAAGGTTTGATTTTGTTAATTGATACAATGTACGATTTCATGTTAACCCCGATTACTAACCAGAGTTTTCGTTCGTTATCCATTACATACATCTTTTTCAATGTCTGAAATGTAGTTCAAAAACATGGGACAGAGCCTCCTTTATTTTGTATCCGATACTAGTACTCAACTGCGTGCCTTTGTTTTTCTCTCAAGTAGCATTTTATCTGTCGTCATTTTCACGATTACGTTCTATTTCTGCGTTTCTTTTTTCATTAACAAACAATTAAGAGATTAGACCACATGTGGATTTGGGGGGGGGGGGGGGGGCACTTATATAGTAGCTGTTCAATGTCTTTAAGCGATTATACCTGATCACCAACAATAAACAAACACCAGTAACATCTAAGCACAAAGTTACCATGATTCAATACAAAAATGTACTTTGATTAAGCCATTAAGAGTTTTGGTTTCCGGTTACTCCATCCTTAAGTCTCGGTCACAACCCATCGTGTGTGTTTTAAGTCCGTACCCAGCCAGCATCACTACGTCGGCCCGACATCAAGCCGATATTGCCATCAATGTTGGCCCTACATCGGCATCTTGATCGTTCCGATATCGACCCGCCTCGAATTTGCAACGCGGCTCGATGTCGGCCCGACAGGATTTCCCCGACATTTATCCGATGTTCTGCCGATATTCCATGAATCGCTTTAATGACCCCTAAAATACTGGTATAGACCTACTGCGAATAGAAGCTAGTAAGATAAATATTGTATAAACTTATACTTGTTCATACATGGATCATAGTCTGCTGTCATGTGAGGAAACAATCAAACTAGCCCGAGTGACAGAGTTTGGTTACAAAGCTACTACAAGTTATTTCATATATTTGTTAATTTCTAACAGGTCATCTTTCATTAAGATAACAAAATAAATAGAGTATTTTCTATATTTATTTAATCAACATCATGGTGATCATGTACATCTTATGATCTTAATTATGGGACTGGGCTCCAGATTAGTATTCCAAATCCAGACACTCCTTCCATGAAATAGAAATAATTTCAAAGTAAAATTTAAGGTTTAATACTAAGGATAGGTTAATATTGCTCTCTTTCTTTAAAAAAACAACAAGTGCTTAATTGTTAAATTATGGGGCAAAATATAACAGTAGAAAAATGATATACATGAGTCTTAATGTAGCTCTTGAAAGTTCATAGGGTATGAACTGGAATAGAGTCCCAGACCCATTATGATAAAACATATATTCAAATTCTAGCTATGTTTCCACTATCTAATGTATTTCATGTAATGACAATTAAGCTAAAATGAAACCCAAATACATGAAGAATGAAAAATACAATAAGAAATCAATATATAACTTAGATTTTCATTACTCTGGAAATCCTATGTTTAAAATATGAATGTGGTCAGTGATATTGTACTATTTGGCACTTCTTAATTTAATTATTCACACAATTAATCATACTCATACATAAACAAATACAAAATTACTAATGCTAAGTAACAAATTAAAAATACACTGTATATATCTTCCAAAAGTCTTAACCAAAAACTTAAAAACACTATAAAAGTTCATTTTGGTCATTCATGTAATTATTTATAGTAGATTAATATTATTTTTCGCTTCTTTTTCCACTATCCCTCATCACTGTTGGTACATACTACATAGGCACTGTCTCAACACCACCTTAACATCAGCTTCCTAAACACTTTGAATTGTCCTTTGTACAGCTTCAGCTACAATATAATTAATCAATGAATTGATAACACAGTATTTAAAAACATACAATAAGCACAATTCATTTCCTTTAACTAATGCAATTAGCCAAATAGTTTCCTATTTCATGTAGATAATTAGGTTCAAATTAAATCATACTGCTGTAATAGGAGGAAAATAATGTACCCAATGCGAGGACTCAAACCCACCACCTTCTGCTTGCAAGTCAGATACTCTACCGACTGAGCTAATCGGGCTGGTGAATATCCCATCCAATTCATGAATACAATGTATTACTATTATGTATCACACCGCCACATTGCTCCTTCCTTTTTATTAAAAAAAAAGGATTTCGAGGCTAGTCTCATACTAACAGCATCAAATGTAATAGGAAGAGGAAAATATTGTACCCGATGCATGGCTCGAACCCGCGATCTCTTGCTTGCAAGTCAGATGCTCTACCAACTAAGCTGATTGGGCTGGTGAATATCCCAGCCAATTTACAAATTACAATATATCACACAGCAACTAAGAGTAATCAAGCTTAAAATCTTGAATATCTAATTGTGGTATAAAAGATATATTTATATATATGATATATATGTGATAATAATTACATTTGTAACTTACAATGAATGTTACTAGTATATTGCCAACTTGCAACATAACCATTGTATAGTCCGACACACTCTCTGGCGACTAACTACTAAATACATGTGTATGCCATGCTGTGTCTTTGCTATCCTTCCCTGATAGTTGACCTGTAAAATATAAAATCAAATTCAAAAACAACATATTCATTGTATTTCAAACATGTACCTTATAACAATCTATGGTATCCAGTCATACTAAAAATTTAACAACATTAACAGAACAATGACATGATTTTTACTTGTATACTCCTATATAATAGAGTCTATAGGTAGATCTTATTTCCATCAATATATATTATTTCAAAATATTATTTATAATTAGAACTTTTTAGAATAATTATTTATGCATTCATTATTTATACAGAATATATTAATATATGAGCAGTTGAAAGTTCAATGTCTAATTGATATAAATTTACCATACAACTACAAGCCCACATACCTGTCATTTAATAAAAGTTGTAATTCCTTGAATCCTCTAAGTGCATAATTTTCTCCAATCAATCATGTTTAATATATTATTTAGCAACTTAGTGCACTTTCTGTACTTTAAAAACCAATTCTGCTTCATCTTTTTTATACTGTATAGTTGTACAAATCTGCTGGCCTGGAGCTAAAACAAGAGACAAATGGAAATAAGAGTAATTTTACACAAAGATTTAGAAATAATTTTGAATTTAATTATTAGACTGAGTACATACTGGTCATTGGCCTTTGGTGTAAATAAACCATTATGGTAAAACAATGAAATCAAATGAATAACATAAAATTCCTTGAATGTAGATATTCTGCATAAACATGAAATTAGTAACATGAGCAATTTTCTTTTGTTATAGATAGTCGCGAAAACATATGACAATAAAGCAACAAGCTAAAATAAGTTCCCAAGATAATTACTTTACTGTCAATATCCACCCGCTGTTGTTGATGTATGCCTTTTAAAGTAATTTTCCAAACTCACTGACATGTTTCTTGCAACGAAAACTTGTTATTTTCATGAAATCTATCCGACCTGCTGCTGACACTAGTTCAAGAAATTCAAATATGGCGGTCAGCACTAAATGACTAATGCAGGCGGTTGACCTAGATACTTAAATCTTGTTACAAGTTATCTAAGATTTCAAAATGTAAATGAATACTTACATTATAATCAAAATTAACGTTTTGCTTCTTCACTTCTTTCATTCGCCTCATTGATTATGTAAAAACAGTTAACTCATTAATGACAAAATACATTCGTCTACATCGGCCCTACATCAATACGACATCTACTAGACATTGAGATTTGAACGAATGTAAAGAGTCAGATTCATCGTGTTTATCATTTATATTTTACATATTCATGTCTACAGAATAGGTTAGAACTTAAGTAAGTTAACACCAAGTGTAATACACACTTTTTATAAAATCCACCTACGTCGGCCCTATGTAGGATTGACGTTGACAAATATTGTCGATATTCCGCTCTTTAGCCGACGTCGGGCCGACATAGTGATGCTGGCTGGGTACGTTTTTAGGGAGGCCACGGCCGTCACGTTTTTCTGACAACGTGGAAAGGGAGTGGCAAGAGCAGGGAAAAGTACCTATATGCACGTCGCTCGCACGGTTGCCACGCCTGGCCATAAGCGGTTGCGCGCATCGCACATTGCACACGTGGTGAGTTACACGTGCTTAAAACGTCTATCGTCGTGTGATTGCCACGTTATCGTACGAAGGCCGTATTTGCACGTGCTGTTTGCGAACCGTGTCCTTTCTCACTCGTACGTTGTAAGTGCGTGCAAGAACGATGAACGTGAGTACATGTACTAGGTTAAATCTGTAGCCCGACTGCAGGCCGAACGCAGCGAAAGTTCTTCATGCACTAAAAGTGCCACGGCGTATCTGCGTGCACCAAAATCCGTACGGAGGCGGTACTCACCACGTACGTATCTCAAAATTTTGCCCACGTTTTTGAAAATAGACAGAACGCACTTACAAGTACGGCGGGTAGGGGCCACCGCTTCAAGCGCTAAAAGTGCTGCGTGCTTCCAAATCCGTAAGGAGATGGTACTAACCACATACGGATCGTCAAGTTTTGCCCACGTTTTTACAAACACGCACTTACAAGTACGGCGGGTTGGGACCGGCGCTTATTATGCTCGTACTGAGTACGAAAAGGTGAAATTAACAATGAGAAATTGTGTCAAACTCTCTACATTTTTCTAGAATTTAAACCATTAAACGTTGGACACTTCAACAAAATCTGTAGAGAGATTTATTTCGGCGTAAGTCACAACAGTAAACATAAATATTTCCTACGACACAATTCTTTTGCTGTGATATATGCAATATCATAGCAAAAGAATTTAAAATACATAACACAAATAATTTGAAATAAGAACCATGCCATACGTCGTAATGCTAAGGGTTACACAAAAAAGAGACAACTCTTATTTCCAATGTGCACTGAAATAGTAGATAGTTTAACTAGAGTATTTGACTAAGAAACTACCGCACGGTCTAACCTTAACACAGCATCTAATATGTATACAAAATGTCTATAACCATGACTTGGGAAGGGCCAAGGCCAAAGAAAACATTAACTCAAGCAAACGTTTTGTTCCTTTATTCATATTCCTAAGAGTCTTTAAGACACATAACATTAAAACAATACCATCGACTATTTCAGGTCTGTTGACGCACTCCAAAACACAAAATAGACGAAAGAAGCCTCATCGTAGGAGAAATGTGAGACCTATACCAGGTGGATACTAGACCTATCAGAAGTAGTAAGTACAAAGGCACCAGGTATCGATGGTCCTCTCTTGATAATGAATGACATAATAAAATAATAACATAAAACAGAAAAATTAAGTAAAAAAAATGACAGGATAATAGAAAAAAGCAATACAGTAAAACCTCTCCAGAGCGGTCCTCTCTTGAGCAAGAACCTCCCTTTAACAACAGCATAAATATTTCCTTAACTATCAATTTAACCTCTCTAGAATAACCACCACTCAACAACAACATGAGTTTTGCTGCAGTCAAAGGGTGTTGCTTTAGAGAGGGTGCACTAGTACTGTACTGGTAAAACTTCTTTAAACACATTGCTAATTGTTTCCCAATGAAACATGTTGTTTTAAGAATGTTCTAGTCATACCTTTTGTATATAGACAATCAAAGGGTTGTTATTGTCCAGTGTACAGTAGGATATGGTCATATTGATTTCCTGGGGTCTCAAATAATCGATTCTTTATGTCCCGCATGTTTTCACTATATCCATTAAAATGAAATATCGAAGACGTGTCCGGGGAAATAAAAGTACTTCACTGTACCTGATTCTTCACTGTACCCGTGTTCACTATAACGGTGGTTTTACGTACTTAGCTACTATTGTTGGATAGGAAGTGACGTTTATATATAAATACTGTTTAAGTCAGTTTTTGTTTAATCATCGATTTTTTTATCATTCTCTCCTATTATATTTCAGTTTGGTAAAATGTGTTTTCATCATTTTTCATTTCAGATACAGAATTCTCTACCACAATTATATGGATGCTTTTTGTTAACAACTGGTACAGTCTTATTTCTTGAAACAAAAAAACTTTCTTAAAAAACACCGTATTTTTTTAAAATTCACGTAAATATAATATTTGTACAAAGCATTTATATCGAATAAATATGAAACGTAACGTTCATTTGTCTGTTTTATATTTTCTCAAACCTTCAACAGAATTGCAGAATCGTTAGCAGATATTCTTCTTAAGGTTTGTTCAATATACACGCGCACAAGAATACGCACTTTCAATTCAGTGTCAGGTTTTACGTCCCTTTTCAACAGTCAGAGTCATATGAAGCGGACAGATCACCTAATCATCGTTCCTGGGAAGAATCAGTACTAGACTCCCATCCCTTTAGTTCATCAATATCCATCTATGTATATTTTTTTGGTCAAATACAACTCAATACTTATCCAATTATGTATGACATTGATCGAGATATAAAACATACATTACATTTGTAATATTAAGGATTACAGACCCTAAGACAAGCATCAAACACGTGTTTAATATGATATTTAATATGTAGAATGAATCATTTAAAATTCATTTACCATTAGTTTTTTTTTTTCTAAATTGTGTAATTGTATACAATGCAATATAATCATAGAAAAGGGAGAGTACTTGTTTGTAATAATACGTCCATTTATGATATAAAGTCTAATCAAACTGGTTCCCGTTTAATTGTGTGTACAAAACCCCTTTGGTGCACTGCAACATTGAACGGGAACCAGTTTAAAGTCGAATATAACTTACATGAGTTAAATATTTCAAAATTCTGTAGACTATAGTTGAAATCTAATTTTTAATCAATTACGTTTCAATGTCACTAACTTTTTTCATAGTCATTGAAATTTTGTATTAGGGTCCATGATCCGTAATATACGTTATCACTTTATAAGTTATTAATCTTATGAACCTCATCGAACCTGACGGATGAAATAAATGAAAATAATTAAGTTAATGTTGATTTTTCTTAGTATTCTCAGGGCTGTGTAATGATTTAATCAGTTACATACATTTTTTTAAATTCCTACTGCTGCAAAAAATGTTATAATTTCACGAAACAGAGACACATTTATTTAGAAAATATAAACAAAAATTCAGGGCTCGTCCGGGATTTGAACCCGGGACCTCTCGCACCCAAAGCGAGAATCATACCCCTAGACCAACGAGCCACACATAAATATATCAAATTACCTACTGAATATAAATTACTGAATATTGGATAAATTAAGTAATTCAATACAGTGTTTCTCGGTTAAGTATATATAATGTCATTGGAAAAAATACTGTGCTAAATTTCTGTATGTAATTCATGAATAAAAAAGAAATTTTCGAAATGTATTTTTTTGCAAGCAAAAGTCAGTTTCACTGATATAGGCAAAATATGCACTATAAAAAAGTTAAATTAATGAAGCTTTAATTTAACACGATTTAATCGAGAATTCTTCTGAAAATAGATTGATTTATGACAGTGAAATGTCAAAGACGAATACCACTTATCAAAGCAGATAAACAACATTAAATAGTAATGTTTATTTTATTTCTATGCCAGAGAAATAAATACGGTAAAACCTCAATAATTTACAAATAATGCCAAATAAGAGATCACAATATCAGTAGTTCGAGATGAATTATCTCCGAATGATTATCAAATAGTGGCAGAGAACCAGACTAACTGTCAAATTGAAATTTAAAGGCAATATTGTTAACAAATCCGGAAACACGTACGTGGTCGTTATAATAAAGTTGTCTTACAATTGAAGTGGTCGCTTAATTAGGCGTAATGATATGACTGTTTAATTGTTTCTGGTTACATGCTTATTAAAAATAGGGTGGGTATATCGGTCGGGTCTTTTTTGTGCTCTTGAAAGCGTGTTGGAAGGTTAAAAAAGGTAAGAAAATGTATTGGCTAGCTTAGCGGAGGGGAGGGTCGATGTACCGTATGTTCTTCATGCCTATAAATAAAGTCTAGGGTACGTCGCTTTGGGAGATTTAGAGTAGATCGGATATCCAGAAACAAACAGTTTAATTGTTTAGTTCTTAGCGTATAGGAATTTGTTTCAATTTGGATGAATTAATTCAGTGTTGAATTAATTTAAAATACGAGCTATATATAGTATACAGACGCTATTCGTCACGATTTGTTAATCATTATAAGTACACGCTGTATCTGTTAAAATGACTGGGTAATCTGTCCGCTCTAATACATGTACTTCTATCGAAATTCTAATACTTTCATAAATTCTGTCTAACTTGTAAACACACTTTTCATATAGTTCACTTCTTTTGAATTAGATCAGTAAAAAAAATATATTCACGAATAATGAATTCAATTAAGTGCGGACTATTTTTAATTGTTTTCTCAGACAGTACGACATTTAACTGTATGTATACATATACGCATAAATAGGGCAGTATTGTTGAGAAATCTGCTTGTTAAAATGAAATAGCAGTGATCCTGGGAACTTTTGTTTAAGATAAGATATTAGCGTAAAGAAAGACGTATGTTTATACGAATAGCGTAAGTCCGTATAACATAACGGCTCGTTGGTCTAGGGGTATGATTTTCGCTTAGGGTGCGAGAGGTCCCGGGTTCAAATCCCGGACGAGCCCAACTTTTTTTTAAGAAAACGAGCATAGTTATACTATATGAGCTATATTTCGATGGCCATAGTATAAACAACGTTCGACAAAAAAATATTTAAATGAATAAACTGTTCGTTTTTCTGTACACACATTTGAAACTAAATAAATATTATTAGGTAAAACACATTTTTTTCTAATATACATTAGAATTATATAACGGATTGTCAGTAACGGCTACAAATTAAGAAGAAAATGTTTTAAAGAAATAACTTAAAACTGGAACAGCGCCATACTAAACTGGTTCCCGTTGACTTGTGTGTACACCTTTGGTGCACTGCAACATGGAACGGGAACCAGTTTAAGCGTCTTACGTGGCACTGATAAAGGAGATAACAAGTATATTTCATGTTCGCCAGAATTCCCGGTGAAGTTACTTCCCCTTACAGCAACTGTTATACATTCGGTGCAAATAGAATTTTCTGTCCGTTTAAAATTTAAATAAAAGTAATTCCAAGCCGAAAAGAAGCTTTTGAAGTTAATTGAGGAAATCAACAAAACATTTAGGGCTCGTCCGGGATTTGAACCCGGGACCTCTCGCACCCAAAGCGAGAATCATACCCCTAGACCAACGAGCCACACATGCGTAATGTTTTATCTACAGAATATTTATATTAATTAAGACATTTAGTACTTAAGATAATTAGTTCATTGGAATTAGATCAGCAGACGCTGGTAATTAGTATTTCTCATACAATTCAACTGCGACTTATTTTGAAATACCTTGAATTATTTTAGACGCACACTACATGTACATGTACTAATAATAAATATGACATTACAGTAAAATCTCGTAATATATATATCGACCTAGCTAGGAGACCTAAATATAGTGTTCGTAATGTTATGTGCTCACTTATTTATTTATTGTAACGGCCCATTGGACAGCTAGATCATTTCATGGCCGCTCCATTAATTTGTATTCCGCGTACTTTCATTTTCAATAATTTTTCCTGGTTCTTTACCGTGCCCAGTGTAAAGCACCGATCACGTGACACGCCATGCATATAAATATTCAGCTCTGTGGTTGGATGGGGGGGGGAGGGGCACTGAAATTCTCACTTATGCAGTTTTTATAAACTATACATCTAATTTTCAAGCTTTTAAACATAAAGTACAACATCTCCAGAACAGCCCTCTCTTGAGCAACAACCTATCTTCAACAACAACATTATTCTTTCCCACTGTATGATTTAACTATAAATCTAACCTCTCTAGAGCAACAACCTCTCAACAGCAACATATTTTTGCTACTCCTAGAGGTTGCACTATACCTTTCATTTATATTTATTTCTTTTGTATTAGCTAGACTAGTAGAAATAAATTTATTCACGAATAAATGAATTAAAATGACTTCTTTCTTTACTCAGTCAACAATATATATAAGTCCATGTCTGTATATATATTATAATTTGTCATTAGTATCGCAGGGGGGTGGGGGTGGAGTGTAGCTGTGGTATTATAGGTGCACTAGCTCCGTCCACCCCCGTGGTTATTACATGACAGTGCTCTTTAGAAACCGGCGACTAAAATTACATTAAGAAACTGGGAACTTGTGATAGCAAGATGTTTTAAGATAAGATATATGCAATTCAATTTTGTTCAGTTTATTCACAAATCGGCAAATACTTGCCCAAGATAAGACAAATAGGTTTAGAAACTTCTTTATCAGTGTAATATTACACTTATTTGCGCAACGGCTCGTTGGTCTAGGGGTATGATTTTCGCTTAGGGTGCGAGAGGTCCCGGGTTCAAATCCCGGACGAGCCCAACTTTTTACAAACATTCCTAAACGTGCTAAAATTGTTGAAATGAGCGTAATAAAATATAATATTCTACATAAGTGGTAGACACATGAAACAATTTCCGATAGAAAATGCTTAAAACCCGAAACTGTTCATTTTTTCTGTTCACATATTTGATATTTTATAAGGTAAAATATATGTGTTTCTAATATACATTATTATAACGGATAAATAATGGCTACAACTTGATAAAAAATAAGTTCTTCGTAAACTTGAATAGCGTTGTACACGTGTTAGCAGATAAGGGAGGTAACAACTATATATTTCCTGGTGAAGTTCCCTCCCATGTCAGTTACCGTTATAAAATGTACATGCTCACAGAAAAAACCAGTGCTAATGGTATTTTCTGTCCATTTAAAACTTTTAAATAAAAAAACTTTTAAAGTTTATTAAGGAAATCAACAAAAAAGTCAGGGCTCGTCCGGAATTTGAACCCGGGACCTCAAAACGTGAAACCTAATTTAGGTATGGATCCTAGCTATCATTTAAGACCTAGACCGAATGGTCGGCATAAGAACGTTTACGAATAGGGTTCGAGCCGATAAAACAAGATAACTTTTTATGTTTAGTCCGAGTTGGGTGGAATTCGAACTGTGGTCGGGTGGTTAAGGTCGCTGACTTCAAATCACTGTAACCTCTCACTGATTGTTGTAGGGTTGTAGTCATGAGGTATCTATCAGTATTTGTGATTAATCCAAGCTACTTACACTTTTAAATTTCACATGTTATAATATCATGGGGTTAATGCCAGAAGGTACTAAGCGACATTTTCATGTTTTTGAGAAAATCGCAGTTAAAGATTCAACACTATACTGTAAATCAGAGGAAGCAGAGTTTATATTGAAACTTAACAATACATTAGGGTATATTAAAGTCTACATATCCAAGTAATTTACATGTCTTTATTTTAATTAGTTACTGATAATTAGCTAATTTTGCATTATTATTACTACTTGGTTTTCCATTTTATGAAGATAGTCATAATGTACCAAGTGTCATATGGCTCCTTCTGTACAATTACTACCGATTGCAGTTATGATACAAGTTGGATGTATGGCAGGATTATGTTCATTTTGAATAATTACATTGTAATGGCATTTTCAACTGTAAAACTATTGAGTTTGATAATTCAGTATTCGTCCGCACAAAAGTTTCATTCATAACTTACGCTTCGCTACTATATATATGGGAATCGCTAAAAGACACTAGCAGGGCGAGGACACCAGTTAACCGTAACTCCGCCTACCGGATAGATATAAAGATCGGAATGCACTCGATCTTGCGGAATGAATTTCTTATTTGCGATATGGGTTTGTATAATACATCTTTATTAAAAACACCTTCAACATAAAACTTAAAATAAATTAACATTCAACCACATCGCTAAAGAGTTAACCCTAATGAAGGAAAAACTAACAATATTATTACATATAATTACGAAGTTTTAAGAGTCATGCGTGTTTTACAGTGAACAGGAAGTGAAGGTATGAGTTTACTGTCAACTTTAACAGAATTGGGAACATGACAAGCGAACCTCTACCAAAATGTCTTCATTTCACTGTGCCAAAACTGACTATTTTGAGGAAATTATTAGTCCAAACAATATATACATTTGAGCTGGAAAAAAATGTGCCTGGAGTTGGCTGAGCTTTTTGGAATTACGACGAGAAGTTTAATATTGTTCAATGAAATTACAAAATAGCAGGGCTCGTCCGGGATTTGAACCCGGGACCTCTCGCACCCAAAGCGAGAATCATACCCCTAGACCAACGAGCCTCATATACGGTCTTAGTTATTATCTCAAGATCACAAAGGAACTCAATGCAAAACAAGCTAGCTTGTAATGGCATTTAGTACAAAGATAAGAAAGGTCACGCCATTACTATAATGTTAATACGGTTGAATCATCAATTTTCGTTGGGTCATCCACGAAATCAAATCCCCATGAATTTAGATGGAGACATAATGCTTTTTTCAAAATCCACGAATTCATGTCCCCACGAAATAGCCATTTTATTAAAACCAGGAAAATTTAGCCCAGCGAAAATAAAATGCATGTAGTGAAATTATATTAAGTAAGTATTTTCATGAATATTTTATTTTTAATCAAGTACTAGGATATGACATAGCAGGGGTTTCTTCATCATGTCCGAGCTGGACAGCTAAACAGAATGACCGAATCTCATAAAAGCCGATTTTTTATTTTATTTTAAACGCCATGTTTTCATAATGGTCTAGTTTTGTGTTCATAATGTTGTGGTGAACTTTATAACGGCCTTGTATTTTAAGTGAAAATATGCCTAATATAATTGTATAGTTAATTAATAATACAATTTATGACTACATGAAGTATCTTTACACACATTACAAGTTATGCTTCTTATTTTTATACAAATAGTATTGAAGTAATGTATTGAAGTAAATAATAATGATATAGATAATTATATTCAACGACTAGCTGACAAAACACCAAAGGTTATATCATAGTGATAGAAGAGGACCGTCAAAAGTTCTCATAATCCGTAAATAGTTCATGTTCAACTGATTAAAATAACGGCTCGTTGGTCTAGGGGTATGATTTTCGCTTAGGGTGCGAGAGGTCCCGGGTTCAAATCCCGGACGAGCCCCACTTTTGTTGCACAGCACCAAATTTTAATTCACGTCAGTGAAACAGTGGAAGGTACTTACTCCATGTACAGTAAAAGCTGTGAAAAAGACCGCCAGTAGGGCAGACTAATTTTGGAATTTATGCACCTGTCAATATTTTTCCCGACCGAGGGGGGGGGGGGCTTCATACCGGGACTTTAGACAGAAGACCATTTCCGACAGGCGGGAATTTGATAAATTTAATGACTATGACCGGGTTTTACATCCATGTCGCATGTGATAGACCAAGTAGGCTCTAGGGTGGGTATTTAGACAAATACAGTTGTTTATTTATCAATGATGCTTTCTTAAAGAATAGCTTTATTCATAGTATGCAAATTGCAATACAGTGTGGCGTATCGCAATATATCGCGATACGAACTTTCCCACAATATCCATCCCTAATGAACATTGCCTATACAGCAATGCGCAGAGGTAAACATTATGATGCAACAGGGATTATCGGTGCACATGAAGAAAGTAGTGTAGGTAAATTTGAAAATACTGACAGTACAACACCCGTTACTGATGATATAAGAAGGGCAGAACATAAAGATGATGAGAAATAGAAACAGTAACACCAATTCATCTGATTCTTTAGTGGACACTTCTGACTCAGATAATGTGAGTGGCACTCAATCAACCACCCCACAAACAAACAGCTTATAAAAGTCTTGAGAACAAACACAAAAAGGTATCCAGTCTGAAGAAAAAACATACTTAAGATATGATTTATAGAAAAAGAACATTTTTGAAAGAAAAAAAACACAAGGCAAAGAATTTATTGACACAAGTAAAGGCTTCAAAGTGTGTGAAAACTCATATAATTCTGAAAAGGGCAGAATTAAATGTGAACGGAAATTTGATGATGAAAAACGAAAAAAAAATATTTAGTACATTCTATTACAACCTGAACAGTTTTCTGAATGTCAAAATCCTTAATACAGTTATTGCTATTGACAGGCAGCAGCAGAAAAGGAAAGAAAGTCAAAACAGTCGGTTTATCATGAGTTTTTTATTATTTTGTGGGTCAACCTAAGAGACATGTGTGCAAAGACTTCTTCACGAGGACTTTTAATTACAACATTACTAAAACATCATGGAACATACAATGGTACCTCAGATAGCAAGGCAAACATGTAGAACCAAACAAAACTGGAATTGAAAAGATTATCACTGTGAAGAAGCACATTGAATCATTCCCTACAAGACTACAATGCAATCCCATTATACAAGAAAGGCAACTAACAAACAGCATTTTCAGCATAACTTGAATACTAACAAAACGTGGCAGTTGTATTGTATAGTAATGTCAAAATAATGGACAAATACCGTAAGTGAAATTAGGTATCGAAGGTTTTTTGTGAAGACTTGAATCTGATAATGACCTCATTGGACTTTGTGAAAAAGAAATAATTCAAGGTACTCGGATGATGAGGACACTGACAGAGAATAAATTGTGCACATGTATCTGCTATTGTAGACAAAATTATTGTAAATTCTTTAAGTCAGATGTTACATTATCCACGCAAAGGTATTGTAAATAGTTACTTTAACATGGAGTATTTTAGAATGTCATGTTCTACATACTAAATGCTTGATTTAGCTATATCTGGTTAGTAAGTGTGGTTTATTAAAAACAAGTACAATAGCAGAGCATTTGTTATCACTTGCGATTGCAAAATAATAAAATTAAAAAACGTATGATTCAATTATTATGTATACAAATTCACATTAAACTATAATCCCCTACTTGGTTTTGCATTTTATGAAGATGGTCATAATGTACCAAGTGTCATATGGCTCCTTCTGTACACTAACATGTATGGAATATCCGAAAAACGTTTGAGCCAGAAGGTACTTTAATGCCATATGGTACCTTATGGCATCATTTTTTGTGATTGCCAGATAATAGTTTAATGTGAATTTATATACATAATAATTGAATAATACGTTTTTTTATTTTATTATTTTGCAATCGCAAGTGATAACAAATGCTCTGCTATTGTACTTGTTTTCAATATAAATCAAGCATTTAGTATGTAGAACATGACATTCTAAAATACTCCGTGTTATAGTAACTATTTACAACACCTTTGCGTGGATAATGTAACATCTGACTTAAAGAATTTACAATACTTTTGTCTATAATAGCAGATACATGTGCATAATTTACTCTCTGTCAGTGTCCTCATCATCCGAGTCTTGATACATAGACTTTTTGTGACTTGCTGGTCGGCGGAGATACATGGTACTAGTTGAACTCCTTGAATTATTTCTTTTTCACAAAGTCCAATCAGGTCATTATCAGATTAAAGTCTTCACAAAAAATCTTCGATACCTAATTACACTTACGGTATTTGTCCATTATTTTGACATTACAATACAATACAACTGCCACGTTTTGTTAGTATTCAAGTTATGCTGAAAATGCTGTTTGTTAGTTGCCTTTCTTGCATAATGGGATTGCATTTTAGTCTTGTAGGGAATGATTCAATGTGCTTCTTCACAGTGTTTATCTTTTCAATTCCAGTTTTGTTTGGTTCTACATTTTGCCTTGCATATCTGAGGTACCATTGTATGTTCCATGATGTTTTAGTAATGTTGTAAGTAAAAGTCCTCGTGAAGAAGTCTTTGCATACACGTCTCTTAGATTGACCAACAAAATAATAAAAAAACTCATGATAAACCGACAGTTTTGACTTTCTTTCCTTTTCGGTTGCTGCCTGTCAATAGCAATAATTGTATTAAGGATTTTGACATTCAGATAACTGTTCAGGTTGTAATAGAATGTACTAAATATTCTTTTTCGTTTTTCATCATCAAATTTCCGTTCACATTTAATTCTGCCCTTTTCAGAATTATATGAGTTTTCACACACTTTGAAGCCTTTACTTGTGTCAATAAAACACTGAGAGTACTGTCCGAAGCAAAAGTTAAAATGTAATTCATAATATCTGGTAGATGTGCATTAGATAATTCCAAAAAGCTCAACCAACTCTAGGCACATTTTTTCCATCTCAAATGTGTACATGTATATTGTTTGGACAAATACTTTCCTCAAAATAGTCAGTTTTGGCTCAGTGAAATGAAGACATTTTGGTAGAGGTTCGCTTGTCATGTTCCCAATTCTGTTAAAGTTGATAGTAAACTCATACCTTCACTTCCTGTTCACTGTAAAACACGCATGACTCTTAAAACTTCGTAATTATATGTAATAATAGAGTTAGTTTTTCCTTCATTAGGGTTAACTCTTTAGCGTTGTGGTTGAGTGTTAATTTATTTTAAGTTTTATGCCGAAGATGTTTTTATTAAAGATGTACTATACAAACCCATATCGCAAATAAGAAATTCATTCCGCAAGATCGAGTGCATTCCGTACTTTATATCTATCCGGTAGGCAGAGTTACGGTTAACTGGTGTACTCGCCCTGCTAGTGTCTTTTAGCGATTGCCATATATATAGTAGCGAAGCGTAAGTTATGAATGAAACTTTTGTGCGGACGAATACTGAATTATTAAACTCAATAGTTTTACAGTTGAAAATGCCATTTCAATGTAATTCTTCAAAATCAACATAATCCTGCCATACATCCAACTTGTATCATAACTGCAATCGGAAGTAAATGTACAGAAGGAGCCATATGACACTTGGTACATTATGACTATCTTCATAAAATGCAAAACCAAGTAGGTGATTATAGTTTAATGTGAATTTATATACATAATAATTGAATAATACGTTTTTTTTATTATATTATTTTGCTATCGCAAGTGATAACAAATGCTCTGCTATTGTCCTTGTTTTCAATATAAATCAAGCATTCAGTATGTAGAACATGACATTCTAAAATACTGCTTGTTATAGTAACTATTTACAACACCTTTGCGTGGATAATGTAATATCTGACTCAAAGAATTTACAATAATTTTGTCTATAATAACAGATACATGTGCACAATTTACTCTCTGTCAGTGTCCTCATCATCCGAGTACCTTGAAATATTTCTTTTTCACAAGGTCCAATGAGGTCATTATCAGATTAAAGTCTTCACAAAAAACCTTCGATACCTAATTTCACTTACGGTATTTGTCCATTATTTTGACATTACAATACAATACAATACAACTGCCACGTTTTGTTAGTATTCAAGTTATGCTGAAAATGCTGTTTGTTAGTTGCCTTTCTTGCATAATGGGATTGCATTGTAGCCTTGTAAGGATTGATGATTCAATGTGCTTCTTCACAGTGTTTATCTTTTCAATTCCAGTTATGTTTGGTTCTACATGTCTGCCTTGTATATCTGAGGTACCATTGTATGTTCCATGATGTTTTAGTAATGTTGTAAGTAAAAGTCCTCGTGAAGAAGTCTTTGCACACATTTCTCTTAGGTTGACCCACAAAATAATAAAAAAACTCATGATAAACCGACTGTTTTGACTTTCTTTCCTTTTCTGCTGATGCCTGTCAATAGCAATAACTGTATTAAGGATTTTGACATTCAGAAAACTGTTCAGGTTGTAATAGAATGTACTAAATATTTTATTTCGTTTTTCATTATCAAATTTCCGTTCACATTTAATTCTGCCCTTTTCAGAATTATATGAGTTTTCACACACTTTGAAGCTTTACTTGTGTCAATAAATTCTTTGCCTTGTGTTTTTTTTTCTTTTAAAAATGTTCTTTTTCTATAAATCATATCTTAAGTATGTTTTTTCTTCAGACTGGATACCTTTTTGTGTTTGTTCTCAAGACTTTTATAAGCTGTTTGTTTGTGGGGTGGTTGATTGAGTGCCACTCATATTATCTGAGTCAGAAGTGTCCACTAAAGAATCAGATGAATTGGTGTTACTGTTTCTATTTCTCATCATCTTTATGTTCTGCCCTTCTTATATCATCAGTAACGGGTATTGTACTGTCAGTATTTTCAAATTTACCTACACTACTTTCTTCATGTGCACCGATAATCCCTGTTGCATCAACCTCTGCGCATTGCTGTATAGGCAATGTTCATTAGGGATGGATATTGCGGGAAAGTTCGTATCGCGATATATTGCGATACGCCACACTGTATTGCAATTTGCATACTATGAATAAAGCTATTCTTTAAGAAAGCATCATTGATAAATAAACAACTGTATTTGTCTAAATACCCACCCTAGAGCCTACTTGGTCTATCACATGCGACATGGATGTAAAACCCGGTCATAGTCATTAAATTTATCAAATTCCCGCCTGTCGGAAATGGTCTTCTGTCTAAAGTCCCGGTATGAAGCCCCCCCCCCCCCCCTCGGTCGGGAAAAATATTGACAGGTGCATAAATTCCAAAATTAGTCTTTTTCACAGCTTTTACTGTACATGTAGTAAGTACCTTCCACTGTTTCACTGACGTGAATTAAAATTTGGTGCTGTGCAACAAAAGTGGGGCTCGTCCGGGATTTGAACCCGGGACCTCTCGCACCCTAAGCGAAAATCATACCCCTAGACCAACGAGCCGTTGTTTTAATCAGTTGAACATGAACTATTTACGGATTATCAGAACTTTTGACGGTCCTCTTCTATCACTATGATATAACCTTTGGTTTTTTGTCAGCTAGTCGTTGAATATAATTATCTATATCATTATTATTTACTTCAATACATTACTTCAATACTATTTGTATAAAAATAAGAAGCATAACTTGTAATGTGTGTAAAGATACTACATGTAGTTATAAATTGTATTATTAATTAACTATACAATTATATTAGGCATGTTTTCACTTCAAATACAGGGCCGTTATAAAGTTCACCACAACATTATGAACACAAAACTAGACCATTATGAAAACATGGCGTTTAAATGAAATTAAAAAATCGGCTTTTATGAGATTCGGTCATTCTGTTTAGCTGTCCAGCTCGGACATGATGAAGAAACCCCTTCTATATCATATCCTAGTACAATGTACTTGATTAAAAACAAAATATTCATGAAAATACTTACTTAATGTAATTTCACTATTTTATTTTCGCTGGGCTAAATTTTAGTGGTTTTAATAAAATGGTTATTTCGTGGGGACATTTTGATTTTGAAAAAAGCCTTATGTCTGCATCTAAATTCATGGGGATTTGATTTCGTGGATGACCCAACGAAAATTAATGATTCAACAGTATTAACATTATAGTAATGTTCAAGATGACCAGCCCGATTATTTCTTATACAAGGACAATACCATTAGAATGAACATTTTCTATCAAATTCTAACTTGTACTTTTCATTGTTGTTCGGTACGAACAATAAAGTTATTACCGTATTTCAAACATCGCTCATTTTCACTTTTTCTGCATACTGAACAGCATCCATTAACCTAGCTTCCGATTAAGAATATAGTTCCGATATTTCTATTCAATGGCTAAATACAAATTCAAATATTACGTGCATTTAAGTAAAAATTATATGGCTATGCAATATTATAAACAAGCAATACAAAACAGTCGTAAAAAATCTAAACAATCCTCTCCCTCGGATTACTACAATAATTACTATCAGTACACACATTTCAAGGAAGGATGACGTCATAATTCTCGTGCTGTATATGCTAATTTAGTCTGGTTCCTAGCTTCTATTGTAAGCGTATAGAAGTCATCATTGAATTCATGGACGATGCGATGATAACTGTGAGTCAACCAGATATTTAAATCAAAGCACTGAGAGTACTGTCCGAAGCAAAAGTTAAAATGTAATTCATAATATCTGGTAGATATGCATTAGATAATTCCAAAAAGCTCAACCAACTCTAGGCACATTTTTTTTCCATCTCAAATGTATACATGTATATTGTTTGGACAAATACTTTCCGGTAGAGTTATACAACCGATGGTACTATTTTTCAACGCGAATGTATGGCGTCACGTTTTAGTCAAAACAAAACTGGGTGTATAACAATAGAAGCACTCGCTTCGCTTGTGCTTGCTTTTGCTTCTAAAAAGTGATTCATCGGGAAGTTTCAATCGATTCATTTAATGCTTATAACGTTTAACTTTTTCTTCGAGCATGTCTTCATGTATGATATAATTACATTCTGCATAAGTTGAGTATTCAAAGAGGCAGGTAATGTAGACTATATATACTAGTATGCTAATTGCTGAACTACTTTTGGTGATCAGATGGGAAACATAAATCAAAGTACTGAAAGCACATGGAACGGGAACAACTGTAACAACTGCACAGCGGATGTAGAAAAGCGTTCGTAGTACTTATGTCTGCATCAAAATTCATGCACGAACTATGGTTCGTTTTCCGAAACTCACCCTACATAGAAATCAACTTTTGACTGATTTGTTGTTCCGAACAACAGCAGAACCTTCACTACTTTTCAAACACTATACATACTCGTTTTCAAGAATTATTCTCAGAATTACAGACTTTTTTTAATTGTCATTCCTGAAATCAGTCTTTGTTCTGTAAAACTACAAAATAACAGGGCTCGTCCGGGATTTGAACCCGGGACCTCTCGCACCCAAAGCGAGAACCATACCCCTAGACCAACGAGCCACATACACATAAACAGCATTATCTCATGAAACAAAAGAAACACAAATACAAAAGGCATTTAGTATAAAGATAAGAAAACACGTTTGATTAAAACGTACAGTACAACCTCTCCAGAGCGGCCCTCTGTAGAACAACAATCTCCCTATAACAACACCTTCAAAATTTCCCTAATTTGATATTTACTATATAAATTTAACCTCTGTAGAGCAGCAACCTCTTAACAACGGCCAATATTTGCAGTTCCCACAGGGTGTTGCTCTACAGAGATTGTACTGTATAATGCAATAAACATTATTTCCTTATTTGGAAAGCCATAGATCTTCCTTGTTATGTCATTACTACAAATTGCAATTCTGTATGTAAAGTATCGACTGCTTGAACATAACAAATTGCGCTTCCTATTTTCATGTCAGTAGTATTGAAGTAAATAATAATGATACAAATATATAATTTTAAACAAACTGATATTAAATCATCAAAAATTACCATAATAAAAAATAGCTAAAAGGGTCATCAAAAGGCTAATTAAACTGATCATACAATAAATATTTGAAGTATAAACATTGAGTATAACGGCTCGTTGGTCTAGGGGTATGATTTTCGCTTAGGGTGCGAGAGGTCCCGGGTTCAAATCCCGGACGAGCCCAACTTTTTATGTGCATGTCAAATATGAGAAAGTGAATAATGTAATCATAATCAACATTACCCAAATATATCATAATGGACCTGAGTAAAAAATGCAAACAGTGGTATAGATAGAAATCGAGCAGTGAGTCGTGACGAAAGGTCGAGGGTTGTTCCATTCTTTAAAATAGGGATAAGTAATACAATGACCAAGTACATTACTAAACATGACTTTAGATTAAAATGTTGTAGACCATTTTGTAAGTGGTCTACGTAGTCTGAAACGAGTGCATCCCAATAGTAACATTATTAAATTGAATTGTGTGGGTTCGTATGCTTAATCTTGCCACTATTTTTTTCAAATCATGCATTGCTCGTGATTTCGGTGCCTTTATGTTAAAAAGGATATATATTTGCAATCAAAATCAATTTGTTATAACGAAGCAATTTATTAGGTTCTGACAGTGCATGGCTCCAGTATAGATACTGCTAACGAAGGAGTAATTGAACTGATTGAAATTACATGAAATGAAATTAAAATATATGTATACGAAATTCATTCCAAATATTGAAGTAAAAATTTGCAATAACAAAATGTCAAAAAGACAATTAAAATGGAAAGGAGTAATTGAAATTACTTGAAATTAAATGAAATACATACAAAATTCATTCTAAATATTGAAGTTAAAATTTGCAAGTAACAAAATGCCAAAAAGCCAATTAAAAATGGAAAGGAAAAAGCGTTCACATGGGGTTCGAACCCGTAACATCATGACTAGCAGACTGCCTAGGTAAAACGGTGAGCGCCTTTACAGATCGAGCTACGCTTTTAATCTCAACTAAATCGGACAAATAACTGGTATTTATATATTACGGAAACCATCGAAACATTCCGAAATGCCACGCACCCGACAAAATGGACTTAGCTGATCTCTTTGATCATTCACAGGTCGTTGTCGGACTATAGGTACCAAAATTATATAGCTATGTATACTTTCTCCGATGGTCTTAGAGGGTCGTTTTGTTCTGCACATTCCCATCACTAGATAGAAGACGATCATATTACACAAGGCGTGCAATCTTTTTTTAATTTTTTTCTGCACTAAGAAGTTAATGTTTCAATGTAGACGCCTGCGTCCTCTCCTCATAAGACTTGGTGGTTCCTGGTGATTATTATGATTGTCGCTTAGGGTGCGAGAGATCCCGGAGTTCAAATTCCGGACGAGCCCTACTTTTTATGTGCATGTCCAATATGAGAACAGGGTTAATGGGGTTCTAATAATCCAACACGTGCCAAACAATTCACAATATATTTGAGCTTAATTAAAGACCTCGTTTTATGTATATGTACTACATGTACAACATGTGTCATTTTCATTTAAAATACATTTTTTGCTAACTGCGATCCTGAATGCAGAGTTTACTTTTCTCACTCACTGAGAAGTTGATTGTTCTATAAAAATCCAAAATGATAGGGCTCGTCCGGGATTTGAACCCGGGACCTCTCGCACCCAAAGCGAGAATCATACCCCTAGACCAACGAGCCACATATATGCGTTATTTCATTAAACCATGAACTACAAAGAAACACAAGTTGTAATGGCATTTAGTTCAAAGATAAGAATTTTGGTTAAAATTTATAATACATTATTACAGTCTTTGAATTATTTTTTTGTGACAGGTTGCCCGTATATACTTTATGAAGGAAACTCTCTAAAACTAGGTCGTCCCCCAAAAGACTTAAAGAAGGGGAAAATCCTTTCGGGCAAGGGGCAACCCACTAATTCGAAGTCTGCATTAAGCATACTTCCTTATTTGGAAAGCCATAGATCTTCATTGTTCGTGACATAAATATCTAAGTACAAATGAATTCATGTCGCGGGATTTTTGGTGTATTTCACGGATAAAATATGCTTTCTTTTTAAATACAAATTGTAACTTGTAATAGGTCGAAATGAAGACATTTACAACTTAGAAATCATGTTGTTTCCGCAGATCCTGTATTTATTTAATTTTGTGCATTGGATTACTTGATAAACAATCAAAATGGTCAATATCTATGAGGGAAATGCTTGGTATGTAAGGGGCGGATCTTGTGTACTTTTTCAACGTAATTTTTTTTGTCCAAATGATGAGAAAAACTAGTAAACATCAAGCCGTTACTCATATTTCTTGATAAACTATCAAAATTATCAATATCTATGACGGAAATGCTTGGTATGCAAGGGGCGGATCTTGTGTATTTTTCATAGTCCAATTTTTAGACCAAATGATGAGAGAAACTTGTAAACAACAAGCCGTTATTCATATTCTATAATGTTCATTTGATGTACACCTTGCAGAATAATTCATTAAACAGAATTGCCTACAAAAACGTTCATAACTGTGTTGAGACCATGAATGTGAAAAATACAAGAAGCGTATTTGATGAGAATATTTTATGAATAAAATGCGCGCCAAGCATATTCTATGCAAATAATGCAGCATTTTAAATCATCCTATGTTTTGAAATAGATGTTGTTCATCAATAGATTTATGTATTAAACAACATTAATTTTGTATCTCTTTGTTTACACGTTTCGTATAAAAGAACACACCAAATCGTATATAACTAAGAACAGAATAAATTTATGTCGCGGGATTGTTCGCGTATTTTACGGATAAATCATGCTTTCAATTTAAATACAAAATTTGCTTTCTGACAGATCGAATTGTAGACATTGACCTCCGACACAACAAATTAATATCTCAGTCTCTGTGTGTATTGAATATCGTGTATTGGTTCATTATCAATATGCAAAAATACATGTGTCCATGCCGCGGGTCTGTTTACTTTTTATATAGACATCTTAAATGAAGAAATAAATGTAAATATGATATATATCACTCCAAATCATTAATCTGAACTGATAAGGTTGCATAATTGTTGTACATAAATATCTAAGTACAAATGAATTCATGTCGCGGGATTTTGGTGTATTTCACGGAAAAAATATGCTTTCTTTTTAAATACAAATTGTAACTTGTAATAGGTCGAAATGAAGACATTTACAACTTAGAAATCATGTTGATTCCGCAGACCCTGTATCTATTTAATTTTGTGTATTGGTTTTCTAGATAAACAATCAAAATGGTCAATACCTATGACGGAAATGCTTGGTATGTAAGGGGCGGATCTTGTGTACTTTTTTCAACGTATTTTTTTTGTCCAAGTGATGAGAAAAACTAGTAAACATCAAGCCGATACTCATACTTCTTGATAAACTATCAAAATTGTCAATATCTATGACGGAAATGCTTGGTATGCAAGAGACGGATCTTGTGTATTTTTTCATAGTGAATTTTTAGACCAAATGATGAGAGAAACTTGTAAACAACAAGCCGTTATTCATATTCTATAATGTTCATTTGATGTACACCTTGCAGAATAATTCATTAAAAAGATTTGCCTACAAAAAAGTTCATAACTGTGTTGAAACCATGAATGTGAAAAATACAAGAAGCGTATATGATGAGAATATTTTATGAATAAAATGCGCGCTACGCAAATTCTATGCAAATTATGCAGCATTTTAAATCATCCTATGTTTTGAAATAGATGTTGTTCATCAATAGACTTATGTATTGAACAACATCATTTTGTATCTCTTTGTTTACACGTTTCGTATAAAAGAACACACCAAATCGTATAACTAAGGACAGAATACATTTATGTCGCGGGATTGTTCGCGTATTTTACGGATAAATCATGCTTTCAATTTTAATACAACATTTTTTTTCTGACAGATCGAATTGTAAACATTGACCTCCTACACAACAAATTAATATCTCAGTCTCTGTGTGTTTTGAATATCGTGTATTGGTTCATTATCAATATGAAAAGATACATGTGTCCATGCCGCGGGTCTGTTTACTTTTTATATAGACATCTTAAATGAAGAAATAAATGTAAATTTGATATATATCACTCCAAATCATTAATATGAACTGATAAGGTTGCATAATTATTGTACATAAATGTCTAAGTACAAATGAATTCATGTCGCGGGACTTTTGGTGTATTTCACGGAAAAAATATGCTTTCTTTTTAAATACAAATTGTAACTTGTAATAGGTCGAAATGAAGACATTTACAACTTAGAAATCATATTGATTCCGCAGACCCTGTATCTATTTAATTTTGTGTATTGGTTTTCTTGATAAACAAACAAAATGGTCAATTTCTATGACGGAAATGCTTGGTATGCAAGGGGCAGATCTTGTGTATTTTTTCATAGTCCAGTTTCTAGACCAAATGATGAGAAAAACTTGTAAACAACAAGCCGTTACTCACATTCTATAATGTTCAATTGATGTACACCTTGCAGAATTATTCATTAAAAAGATTTGCCTAAAAAAACGTTCATAACTGTGTTGAAACCATGAATGTGAAAAATACAAGAAGCGTATATGATGAGAATATTTTATGAATAAAATGCGCGCTACGCATATTCTATGCAAATCACACACGATGTATATGCCTGATGACATTACTACAAATTGCAATTTGTGATCTGCATTTAAATCATGTAATACATGCGCTTCCTATTTTCATATAAGTAGTATTGTATTTAAGTACTAAAATAAATAATAATTATACAAATATATATATAAAGACAGAATTAAACTCAAATTAAAGAAACGGTCATTAGACTAGATGCACAATAAAATTTAGTCTGTCGATTAAATACAACGGCTCGTTGGTCTAGGGGTATGATTTTCGCTTAGGGTGCGAGAGGTCCCGGGTTCAAATCCCGGACGAGCCCAACTTTAAATGTGCAACACCAAAATCTGTAATAAATTTTAGTTCACATTATACAATGACTAATAATGGTTGTATTTTTTTAATCAAGTACGAGTAAAGCGTATAAATTGGTCACAAGTGATTTCTTTTCATTTTTTATGCATTTGTCATTTTTCATGAATATAGCTGTATGTACCAGTTCGTTTTGTTTGGAACATGGACGCCTGCATCCCATCCTCTTAAGTGGTTCAGTATCACTATAAAATGTATACACGAGGTCATATCGCTAGGAGTATAGTGTCCCCACTCACTTGGGAGTTAATTGTGCAATAAAACTGCAAAATTTTAGGGCTCGTCCGGGATTTGAACCCGGGACCTCTCGCACCCAAAGCGAGAATCATACCCCTAGACCAACGAGCCACATATACGTTATTTCCGTTATCTTAGGAACACAAAGAAACATAAATGCAAAACGTTTGGTTGTAATGATTGTAAAAAGTTAAAAGGCCATTTGATTGTTATCAGATTATACTTATAATACATTAAGCATATGTCTTAATTTGGAAAGCCACTGAACTTCATTGTGATGTCATTACTACGAACTGCAAATTTGTGATCTGCATTTAAATTGACATAACAAAGTGTGCTTCCTATTTTCATACTAGTAAGTAAGTAGTATTGAATTAAAATATTGTTTCTGTTTGGGTTTTTTCTATTTCGAGTTTTTCGCCCCTTTTTAACAGTCAGAGTCAAATGAGGCGGACAGTCCACCTAAGCATCGTTCCTGGGAAGAACCAGTACTAGACTCCAATCTTCTGTTAGCAACTGCCTACTTTCTATTAAAGTATTGAAGTAAATAATAATGATACAAATTTATTTAAAGGCAAGCTGATCAACCATTTAAGATATCATAATAAAAATATAAAAAATGGTCATCAAAAGTTCTTATTAAACTTATCGTACAATGAATATTTCAAGTTTAATAGCTGAATATAACGGCTCGTTGGTCTACGGGTATGATTTTCGCTTAGGGTGCGAGAGGTCCCGGGTTCAAATCCCGGACGAGCCCAATTTTTAATGTGCAGCGCCAAAATCTGTAACATATTTTAGTTCACATTATACAATGATTAATAAGGGTTGTAATTTAATAAGAATCAAGCCTGAAACCAGCGTTTTAATTGATTATATGTGCTTTCTTTTCATTATAATATGCATCTGACACTTGTCATGAACAAAGCTTTATGTACTCATACATTTGTTGCAATGTAGACGCCTGTGTCCTATCCTCATAAATGGTTTCTTATCACTATCAAACATTTATACACGATTCCATATCTCTAATAATATAGTGTCCTCACTCACTGAGAGAAGTTGTTGTTGTTGTTTTCAATAAAATCATAAAATTACAGGGCTCGTCCGGGATTTGAACCCGGGACCTCTCGCACCCAAAGCGAGAATCATACCCCTAGACCAACGAGCCACATATAATGCTACGACAAGGACGATAATGAAGTAAATAACTAAAGCTTGCGTTCGGAACATAGATAAGAGAGGACAATAATTTGTACATAAGATTTTCAATTTATTGAAAGTTATGTGGAGTACTAGTAACTTCAATAATTATACATAATTATTTTAAATGTATTCATTTCAAAGGGAGGCGACACATGTTATGATGAAAATATTTTATTTTTTTTATTGAACGGCATAGATTATCCAGAATTATTGACATAAAAGTCACATGATTTAGATACTTAAAGCTAAGTGTAATAATCTGGTTCCCTAGTGTAAGCCTATCAGCTGTGTTCTGGTTCCCTAGTGTAAGCCTATCATCTCTGTTCTGGTTCCCTAGCTAGTGTAAGCCTATCAGCTCTGTTCTGGTTTCCTAGTGTAAGTATATCAGCTCTGTTCTGGTTCCCTAGTGTAAGTATATCAGCTCTGTTCTGGTTCCCTAGTGTAAGCCTATCAGCTCTGTTCTGGTTCCCTAGTGTAAGTATATCAGCTGTGTTCTGGTTCCCTAGTGTAAGCCTATCAGCTCTGTTCTGGTTCCCTAGTGTAAACCTATCAGCTCTGTTCTGGTTACCTAGTGTAAGCCTATCAGCTCTGTTCTGGTTCCCTAGCTAGTGTAAGCCTATCAGCTCTGTTCTGGTTCCCTAGTGTAAGCCTATCAGCTCTGTTCTGGTTCCCTAGTGTAAGCCTATCAGCTCTGTTCTGGTTCCCTAGTGTAAGCCTATCAGCTCTGGTCTGGTTCCCTAGCTAGTGTAAGCCTATCAGCTCTGTTCAATTTAATGGTAAAACTTAATTTGGGCGTCTAATTATGTTTTTGTGTTAATATATTTCTCATTAGTTGAAGATAGTATATACTGTATAGCTTGATATACTCGTATAGTATGACTATGATCGTAAACTATTTTAATCCTAGACAATAGGACTTGTTCGGGGACTAGCTATAGAAAATACTATAGTAATATTAAATCAAAGCACAGAGAGTACTGGCTGGGGAGAATTTTAAAAGTTTGATAAAACCATCCTTAAATATTTAAAGGCCTCTGTTATCATCATTATGAATTAGAATTTAAAGGTCAGGTATATATAGTGTTGAGGCAATGTACATCTATAGGCCTCTTAACAACAATTATCAATGAAAATCTGTACACCTTTTAACTGTTTGCCAGGAAGAAATATTTCTATTCCTAATGCTAAAGTCATGACAGACAGTGAGGAATTAATAGCAACTGCACATTTTGAAAGCCCAAACAAAGTCAGTGCCTTCAGCGCTGTGATCTGTATACAATTGTACTGTATACTGTTCAATGTTCTGACCATGTGTCATAATGTTATATCTCTACTCTGAGAGACAATTATATAGTATTCCGGCACTACTTTTGTGACTGTAACTATTTTCAGTATGTAGTAATCTTCTTACCAGGACATATTATGAATGAACTTCGGTGTGAATGAATACTTAATTATTATACTTGTTAGTTTTACAGTTTAAAATGCCAAAATAGTTCCTATGCTTTCAAAATCAACAGAATCCTGTAAAAGATCTGCAACTTTTATCAAACGTGATAAGTCTGCAACGTAAACTTTTACAGCAAGTGGTACAAGTTTTCAATGCGGATGTAAGAGACCTCACTGCATTGTAAGTAGATAAAGTGGTGTATAGCACTAGGAGCTCCGCCTCTAAAAACTGCGAAAATAACGTAAACTTTCAGTTCGTTTAAACAATGAAATAAAAACATATAATTTGACGCTACTAAATAACGGCTCGTTGGTCTATGGGTATGATTTTCGCTTAGGGTGCGAGAGGTCCCGGGTTCAAATCCCGGACGAGCCCTACTTTTTATGTGCATGTCAAATATGAAAAAGTAAATAATGTAATCATTATCTAACATTAGCCAAATATATTAAAAGGGACGTGTGTAAAAATGTTATTATGGAATATAAACAGTGGTAGGTACCAAAAACATATAACTAGCTATATACTTGCTCCCAAGGTCTTCATGGTCTTTCATAGTTTTTATATCTTATTTGAAATTGCATGTTTCAATCAAAGGGGTTTGTCGCGAAAATATTTTTTTTCCATGTAACCTATATAATATACTGTATATATATATATTTTTTTTTTTTTTGGTGACAAACCCCTTTGGTTTCAATTGTAAAAAAAGTATTTTAAAATGAAATCTGCCTTTAACAAACTTAAAACATAGAATTAAAGAAGTTAATGCTACAATAAAACTACAAAATTACAGGGCTCGTCCGGGATTTGAACCCGGGACCTCTCGCACCCAAAGCGAGAATCATACCCCTAGACCAACGAGCCACATATATGTATATAGACTTATTACTCCATCAACACAAATGCAAAAACGTTTCGTTGAAAAGGCATTTAAAAACAAAGATAAGAAAATACTTCATTGAAATTATAGTATTTGTGCTTTAACAATGCAAAGCGTGTTCTTTTTATTTTCACATTTTAAAACAGTATTGAAAATGTAAGTAAACAATGACGATATTTACATATAGATTAAAAACTGTTGAGTCATCGAAGGTTATCATAATGATAAAAAATGTCATCAAAATGTTCCAACAACCTCATCATACAACAGAATATTTCAAGTTTAAATCTTGTTTATAACGGCTTGTTGGTCTATGGGTATGCTTTTCGCTTAGGTTGCGAGAGGTCCCGGGTTCAAATCCCGGACTTTTCATGGACATGTGTGCATATTTTCACAAACTTCGTTGTAAAAAGCATATTCAATATTCATGAGCACCATGAGTTTAAAAATGTCGTTTATGAGCTATAATCACTACAAATCACTTGGTTGACTGAAATAATTATCAGGCTACGTTCTCAAAATAAATTACATGTTTATAAAACTTGTTTTACATTATACTGATATTTAGGATGTCATCTTTTCAACGTGATATAAAATTTGAATTTGATAGGCTGTTAGTTACCAAAGCATTAAAGAAATAAACCATAGGTATATTCTAATAAACTGTACGACTTATTGAAATGACTTAGAACAACTAAACAACCAAAGGTTAATACAATAAAAGTAAAGAAAACGGTCATCAAAATTTCCAATTAAACTGAGTGTACAATAAATATTCAGTGCAACGGCTCGTTGGTCTACGGCTCGTTGGTCTAGGGGTATGATTTTCGCTTAGGGTGCGAGAGGTCCCGGGTTCAAATCCAGGACGAGCCCTACTTTTTTATGTGCATGTCCAAATATTAGAGAAAAAAAGTTCACATCATACAAAGGTCAATGAGAGATCTAATATGATCATAATCCAACATTAGCCAAATATCTTATAAGGAACAAGTGTAAAAAAATGTTATGATGCAAAACAAACAGTGGTAGGTACCAAAACTATATAGCTAGGAAAACTTCCTTCCAAGATTTTCGTGGGTCGTTTTTCTGCACATTCCCATTACTAAACAGAAGACGATATTCTATATTGCACAATGCGTGCAATTTCATGTTTCAATTGTACAAGATTTAAAAATAAAATCTGCCTTTAACAATTCTAACATTAAACTTTCTTCACTAAGAAATTAATGTTACTATAGAACTACAAAATACAGGGCTCGTCCGGGATTTGAACCCGGGACCTCTCGCACCCAAAGCGAGAATCATACCCCTAGACCAACGAGCCGCATATACTATACTTCCAGTATTTCAAGAGCAGAAAGAAACACAAATACAAAAAGGTTGGTTGTAATGGCATTTAATACGATAAGATAGGACATTTGACTATTATTAGATTATTGAAAATTTGGAATATCATAGACCTTCATTGTTATGACATTTACTACAAATTGGAATTTGTGTTCTGTATTTACTAAATTACGTACTACATTTTGTACTTTGACATAACGAACTGTGCTTCCTATTTACCAATAAATGGGTTTGTATTAAGGCATTGAAGTAAATAATAATGATACAAATATATTTAAGGAGGAACTGATGAACCATCAGCATAGGTTACGGCATAATGAAAATAATAGTGGTGCAACGATATACCGGTATATTGCGATACAGCGTCGGACCGATACGAACCGCGGTATGACATCCATGTACCGCGATATTTTCTTTAATAATTGAGCACATAATCCATTGAAATAAATGAATTCAAACACAATTTTAGTTTTTTAAACCATCAAAGGCCGATTATTGACTATTTGCAGTTTTCCAATAAAACGTACTAGATTGGTACAGCGTGTAAATTGATAGTTAATATATTGTTACTGATAAGACATCTACTGATTACATTTTATGAATGAAATAATTACTGAGTGACTGGCTTTTGTTTTATTGTGTTTTTCATTACTTCACTGTATCGCAATACGTATCGCAATATGGGTCGACTGTATTCCAATATATCGCAATACGGGTTATGCCATATCGTTGCACCCCTAACAATATACAAATAGGGTCATCAAAAACTGATTATATACAATAAATATTCCAAGTATAACCGTTAATTATAACGGCTCGTTGGTCTAGGGGTATGATTTTCGCTTAGGGTGCGAGAGGTCCCGGGTTCAAATCCCGGACGAGCCCAACTTTTAATGCGAACGGCCAAATCTGTAAGACATTTTACTTAACAATAATTAATAAGGGTTAACGTTGTAAAATCAAGCTCGAGTCAAGCGTATTTAATGGATACAGTTCGATTTTTTTTCTTCAAATGTGTCTTAATGCTTACAGACGTTGGCTTAGACAAACAACCATTTTACCAGGGGCGAAGCGGGGTGACTGTTTATTTGAAGTCTTAGTGAACAATCTTCTTAACGTCTGTAAGGAAACACTGTAAGAAAAAACTCATACTGTATCTAATATATATACCTTTTTCATTTTTTTATGAACAAAGCTGTATGTACACTTACATTTTATTTGCAAAGCAGACGTCTGCCATCTATCCTCGTAAGTGGTTTCGATTCTTAAATATGATACTATATCGCTAAGAGTATAGTCCTGACGCACTGAGAAGTTGTTGGGTGTTTTTCAATAAAACTATAAAATTCCAGGGCTCGTTGAACCCGGGACCTCTCGCACCCAAAGCGAGAATCATACCCCTAGACCAACGAGCCACATATATACGTTATTTTCATTAAACCATCAACTACAAAGAAACACAAGTTGTAATGGCATTTAGTACAAAGGTAAGAACCTTGGTTAAAATTTATAATACATTATTACAGTCTTTGAATTAAACTTTTTGTGACAGGTTGTCCGAATATATACTTTATGAAGGAAACTCTCTAAAACTAGGTCGTCCCCCAAAAGACTTATTAAGCATACTTCCTTATTTGGAAAGCCATAGATCTTCATTGTTATGACATTACTACAAATCGCAATTTGTGATCTGCATTTAAATCATGTAATACATTGCGCTTCCTATTTTCACATAAGTAGTATTGTATTTAAGTACTGAAATAAATAATAGTTGTATACAAATATATATAAAGACAGAATTAAACTTAAAAAACAACCAAAGGTTAATACAATAAAATTAAAGAAACGGTTATTAGACTAGATTCACAATAAAATTTAGTCTATCCGATAAATACAACGGCTAGTTGGTCTATGGGTACGATTTTCGCTTATTGTGCGAGAAGTCCCGGGTTCAAATCCCGGACGAGCCCTACTTTTAATGTGCAGCACGAAAATCTGTAAAATATTTTAGTTCACATGTATAGTATACAATGTATAGTACACATTGACTAATAATGGTTAAAATGATCATGAATAATGAATAAATTATTCACAAGTGATTTCTTTTCATTTTTTATGCATTTGTCATTTTTCAAGAATATAGCTACATGTATGTGCCAGTTGGTTTTCTTTGGAACATTGGATGCCTGCATCCTATCGTCTTTAGTGGTTAAGTATCACTATAAAATGTATACACGAGATCATATCGCTAGGAGTATAGTGTCCCCCACTTACTGAGGAGTTAATTTTTCAATAAAACTGCAAAATCTTAGGGCTCGTCCGGGATTTGAACCCGGGACCTCTCGCACCCAAAGCGAGAATCATACCCCTAGACCAACGAGCCACATATAATGCTATAACATTATCGGAAGAGGATAAAATTTAATGACTAAAGCTTATATTCAGAACATAGATAAGAGAGGACATTTGGTTAATTCCATTGCTTGCTTGCTTGTTTGTTTCATCGGGTTTTTACGCCATTTTCAACATTACTTCAGTCATATCATGGCGGGCAGTTATCCTAACCAGCTTTCCTGGACTTCATTTAGGCCTTAACCAGTATACTAACTACATTCTATCCGTAAGCTTCTGCCAAGCTATCCCACATAATTTAGAGGTGGGGGACAATTTAAAATAGGATGTAATATCTTCCGTCAAATTATGTACATGTATACTAGTATAAGATCTACAATTTATTGAAAGTTATATGGAATAAGAAGTTTAAATACATATATTTTAACTGTATTCATTTCAAGGAAGGCGACACATGTAATGATGAAAGAATGTTCATTTAGTTCTTTACTGAACGTTAATACATTATAATAATTGACTTAAATAAGTACAAACAGCCGTGCGTGGGTATACTTCCTTTCAGAATTTTAACGTGACGTCTTATTTGTATATTCCCATCACCAGACAGTATGCGATATTTTACATTAAATAAAGCGTAAGTTAATTATCTGACTCGGAATTTCGTGTTTCTAATGTACAAAAGGTATTACAAAATTAAGTCGGCTTTAAATAATTTAAGAGCACTTGTTCACTAAGAAGTTAATGTTACAAATGTACTACAAAACTATAAAATTACAGGGCTCGTCCGGGATATGAACCCGGGACCTCTCGCACCCAAAGCGAGAATCATACCCCTAGACCAACGAGCCACATACATGCTTTTACTATTATGCCATGGACTCAAATGCAAAAACGTTTCGTTGAAAAGGCATTTAATAAAGATAAGGAAACGTTTCATTGTTTTGTCATTACTATAAACTGCTTTGATAAGACATTGTCTTTTTTTCACATAAAATAAATTATTATAAAAACTATCGAAGGTTGTCATAATGATACGGACACAATCAATGGTTATTGCCTCAATATACAACAAATATTTCATGTTTAACTGTTAAATATGACGGCTCGTTGATCTAGGGGTATGATTTTCGCTTAGGGTGTTAGAGGTTCCGGGTTCAAATCCCGGACGAGCCCAACTTTTTCATGCGCATGTCTGATACTTTCCCGCCATTGCATAGTTTAAGCACGGAAATCGAGTTTCATTACAATCGTTTAAGGAATGTAGAAGTAGTTCGCTCCACAAATTTGTGATACTGTATGTTGACCGACCAACCGGCCGACAAAGTAATTCCAATATACCCCCTCTCAAACTTCGTTTGCCGGGATATACAACATGTATAAATAGAAAAGGAAAAAAAATATGAAAAGAACAACTTTCACTCAAATGCTTATAATATTGTTCAAATTCAAATTCTGAAATTCGATATTTTTTCTGTTTGTATAGCCTATTTAAAGATAACTCTTTTAATATCATCCTAAGACAAAGAATCTAAAAAACAACCAAAGGTTAATACAATAAAATTAAAGAAATGGTCATTAGACTAGATGCACAATAAAATTTAGTCTGTCGATTAAATACAACGGCTCGTTGGTCTAGGGGTATAATTTTCGCTTAGGGTGCGAGAGGTCCCGGGTTCAAATCCCGGACGAGCTCTACTTTTAATGTGCAGCACGAAAATCTGTAAAATATTTTAGTTCACATGTATAGTATACAATGTATAGTACACATTGACTAATAATGGTTGTATTTTTTTATAAATTATTCACAAGTGATTTCTTTTCATTTTTTATGCATTTGTCATTTTTCATGAATATAGCTACATGTGTGCGCCAGTTGGTTTTCTTTGGAACATTGGACGCCTGCATCCTATCGTCTTTAGTGGTTAAGTATCACTATAAAATGTATACACGAGGTCATATCGCTAGGGGTATAGTGTCCCCCACTTACTGAGGGGTTAATTTTTCAATAAAACTGCAAAATCTTAGGGCTCGTCCGGGATTTGAACACGGGACCTCTCGCACCCAAAGCGAGAATCATACCCCTAGACCAACGAGCCTCAAATAATGTTACAACATTATCGGAAGAGGATAAAATTTAATGATTAAAGCTTATATTCAGAACATAGATAAGAGAGGGCATTTGGTTAATTCCATGCTATAATAGGTATACTAGTTGGTTGGTTGGTTGGTTGGTGATTGGTTGGTTGGTTGGTTGGTTGGTAGTTGGTTGGTTGGTTGGTTGGTTGGTGGTTGGTTGGTTGGTTGGTGGTTGGTTGGTTGGTTGTTGGTTGGTTGGTTGGTGGTTGGTTGGTGGTTGGTTGGTTGGTTGGTTGGACTCAAATGCAAAAACGTTTAGTTGAAAGGGCATTTAAATACAAAGATAAGAAAATACTTCATTGAAATTATAGGATTTGTACTTTAACAATACAAAGCGTGTTCTTTTTATTTTCACATTTTAAAACAGTATTGAAAATGTAAGTAAATAATGACGATATTTACATATAGATTAAAAGCCGTTGAGTCATCGAAGGTTATCATAATGATAAAAAATGTCATCAAAATGTTCCAACAACCTCATCATACAACAGAATATTTCAAGTTTAAATCTTGTTTATTACGGCTCGTTGGTCTATGGGTATGCTTTTCGCTTAGGTTGCGAGAGGTCCCGGGTTCAAATCCCGGACTTTTCATGGACATGTGTGCATATTTTCACAAACTTCGTTGTTAAAAGTATATTCAATATTCATGAGCACCGTGAGTTTAAAAATGTCGTTTATGAGCTATAATCACTACAAATCACTTGTTTGGCTGAAATATCAGGCTACGTTCTCAAAATAAATTACATGTTTATAAAACTTGTTTTACATTATACTGATATTTAGGATGTCATCTTTTCAACGTGATATAAAATTTGAATTTGATAGACTGTTATAGTTACCAAAGCATTAAAGAAATAAAGGCTAGGTATATTCTAATAAACTGTGCGACTTATTGAAATGACTTAGAACAACTAAACAACCAAAGGCTAATACAATAAAAGTAAAGAAAAGGGTCATCAAAAATTCCAATTAAACTGAGTGTACAATAAATATTCAATACAACGGCTCGTTTGTCTAGGGGTATGATTTTCGCTTAGGGTGCGAGACGTCCCTGGTTCAAATCCCTGACGAGCCCTACTTTTTTATGTGCATATCCAAATATTTGAAAAAAATAGTTCATATCATACAAAGGTCAATGAGAGTTCTAATATGATCATATCCCAACATTAGCCAAATATCTTATAAGGAACAAGTGTAAAAAATGTTATGATGAAAAACAAACAGTGGTAGGTACCAAACCTATATACATGTAGCTAGGTATACTTCCTTCCAAGATTTTCGTGGGTCGTTTTTCTGCACATTCCCATTACTAGACAGAAGACGATATTCTATATTGCACAATGCGTGCAATTTCATGTTTCAATTGTACAAAAAGTATTCAAAAACGAAATCTGCCTTTAACAATTTTAACATTTTCTTCAATAAGATATTAATGTTACTATAAAACTACAAAATTCGGGGCTCGTCCGGGATTTGAACCCGGGACCTCTCGCACCCAAAGCGAGAATCATACCCCTAGACCAACGAGCCGCATATACTATACTTCCAGTATTTCAAGAGCAGAAAGAAACACAAATACAAAAAGGTTGGTTGTAATGGCATTTAATACGATAAGATAGGACATTTGACTATTATTAGATTATTGAAAATTTAGAATATCATAGACCTTCATTGTTATGACATTTACTACAAATTGGAATTTGTGTTCTGTATTTACTAAATTACGTACTGCATTTTGTACTTTGACATAACGAACTGTTCTTCCTATTTACCAATAAATGGGTTTGTATTAAAGCATTGAAGTAAATAATAATGATACAAATATATTTAAGGAACTGATAAACCATCAGCATAGGTTACGGCATAATAAAAATAATAGTGGTGCAACGATATACCGGTATATTGCGATACAGCGTCGGACCGATACGTATCGCGGTATGACATCCATGTACCGCGATATTTTCTTTTATAATTGAGCACATAATCCATTGAAATAAATGAATTCAAACACAATTTTAGTTTTTTAAACCATCAAAGGCCGATTATTGACTATTTGCAGTTTTCCAATAAAACTAGATTGGTACAGCGTGTAAATTGATAGTTAATATATTGTTACTGATAGGCCATCTACTGATTATATTTTATGAATGAAATAACTGAGTGACTGGCTTTTGTTTTATTGTGTTTTTCATTACATTACTGTATCGCAATACGTATCGCAATATGGGTCGACTGTATTGCAATATATCGCAATACGGGTTATGCCATATCGTCGCACCCCTAAAAATATACAAATAGGGTCATCAAAAACTGATTATATACAATAAATATTATAACTGTTGACTATAACGGTTCGTTGGTCTAGGGGTATGATTTTCGCTTAGGGTGCGAGAGGTCCCGGACGAGCCCAACTTTTAATGCGAACGGCCAAACCTGTAAGACATTTTACTTAACAATAATTAATAAGGGTTAACGTTGTGATAAATTTAAAATCAAGCTCGAGTCAAGCGATTTTTTCTTCTTACAGACGTTCGCTTAGACAAACAACCATTTTACCAGGGGCGAAGCTGGGGGGAACTGTTTATTTGAAGTCTTAGCGAACAATCTTAACGTCTGTAAGGAAACACTTTTGAAGAAAAACTCATAATGTATCTATTATATATGCATTTTAATTTTTCATGAACAAAGCTGTATGTACACGTACACACGGTAGTTAACCGACTCGGACTTTTTTGGATCAAATCAGCGTCCCCAGACTATCTTTGTCCTCACGCACTGACGGGTTGTTGGGCTTTTTCAATAAAACTATAAAATTACAGGGCTCGTCCGGGATTTGAACCCGGGACCTCTCGCACCCAAAGCGAGAATCATACCCCTAGACCAACGAGCCACATGTACGTCATTTTCATTAAAAGAAACACAAGTTGTAATGGCATTTAGTACAAAGATAAGAACCTTGATTAAAATTTATAATACATTAAGGATCGTCATTCTTAAATCATGTCATACATTGCGCTTCCTATTTTCCTATAAGTAGTATTGTATTTAAGTACTGAAATAAATGATAGTTATACAAATATACATAAAGACAGAATTAAACTTAAAAAACAACCAAAGGTTAATACAATAAAATTAAAGAAACGGTCATTAGACTAAATTCACAATAAAATTTAGTTTGTCCGATAAATACAACGGCTCGTTGGTCTAGGGGTATGATTTTCGCTTAGGGTGCTAGAGGTCCCGGGTTCAAATCCCGGACGAGCCCTACTTTTAATGTGCAGCACGAAAATCTGTAATTATGTTTAGTTCACATGTATAGTATACAATGTATAGTACACATTGACTAATAATGGTTGTATTTTTTAATCAAGTACGAGTAAAGCGTATAAATTATTCACAAGTGATTTCTTTTCATTTTCATGAATATAGCTACATGTATGTGCCAGTTGGTTTTCTTTGGAACATTGGACGCCTGCATCCTATATCGTCTTTAGTGGTTAAGTACCACTATAAAATGTATACACGGGATCATATCGCTAGGGGTATAGTGTCTCACTTACTGAGGCGTTAATTTTTCAATAAAACTACAAAATATTAGGGCTCGTCCGGGATTTGAACCCGGGACCTCTCGCACCCAAAGCGAGAATCATACCCCTAGACCAACGAGCCTCATGTAATGCTACGACATTATCGGAAGAGGATAAAATTTGATTGGTTGGTTGGTTGGTTGCTTGCTTGCTTGCTTGCTTGCTTGTTTCATCGGGTTTTTACGCCATTTTCAACATTACTTCAGTTATATCATGGCGGGCAGTTATCCTAACCAGCTTTCCTGGACTTCAATTAGGCCTTAACCAGTATACTAACTACATTCTATCCGTAAGCTTCTGCCAAGCTATCCCACATAATTTTGAGGTGGGGACAATTTAACATAGGATATAATATCTTCCGTCAAATTACGTATATGTATCTAGTATAAGATTTTCAATTTATTGAAAGTTATATGGAATAAGAAGATTAATTATATATATTTTAACTGTATTCATTTCAAGGGAGGCGATACATTTAATGATGAAAGAATGTTCATTTATTTCTTTACTGAACGTTCATAGATTATAATAATTGACTTAAATAAGTACAAACAGCCGTGCGTGGGTATACTTCCTTACAGAATTTTAACGTGACGTCTTATTTGTATATTCCCATCACCAGACAGTATGCGATATTTTACATTACATAAAGCTTAAGTTAATTATCTGACTCGGAATTTCGTGTTTCTAATGTACAAAAGGTATTACAAAATTAAGTCGGCTTTAAATAATTTAAGAGCACTTGTTCACTAAGAAGTTAATGTTACAAATGTACTACAAAACTATAAAATTACAGGGCTCGTCCGGGATTTGAACCCGGGACCTCTCGCACCCAAAGCGAGAATCATACCCCTAGACCAACGAGCCACATACACGCTCTTATTATTATGCCATGGACTGAAATGCAAAAACGTTTCGTTGAAAAGGCATTTAATAAAGATAAGGAAACGTTTCATTGTTTTGTCATTACTATAAACTGCTTTGATAAGACATTGTCTTTTTTTTCACATAAAATAAATTATTATAAAAACTATCGAAGGTTGTCATAATGATACGGACACAATTAATGGTTATTGCCTCAGTATACAACAAATATTCCAAGTTTAACTATAAAATATGACGGCTCGTTGGTCTAGGGGTATGATTTTCGCTTAGGGTGCGAGAGGTCCCGGGTTCAAATCCCGGACGAGCCCAACTTTTTCATGCGCATGTCTGATACTTTCCCGCCATTGCATAGTTGGGTAAATTTTGCCCAACACCATATTTGGAATATTACTACTCAGTGCGCATGTGCCTACGTTTTCGACCGAGTGCACCGGAAGTAAGTGTTAGCAAAGCCGCCATTGCTTACGTTGGAAATCGACTTTCATTACACTCGTTTAAGGAATGTAGAATTATCCATACTCGACGTTACATCGTATAGTCGAGTATTATTGTCCAATCGTAATTGGTTACAAAACTGGATTTATTATGCTCGAGTGATTCGAGAGTTGTTGTAGGAAAACGCCGTATTTTCAAAAATCAGTTTTAGCGACCGCTCCAGAGGGCACACAAAATTCAAATTCGATGCTCAAGAGTAGGTTTTTAAACGCGTCAACAAAACTTTTATCCGAAATGTTATTTTAATAAGGATATGTATATTATAGAGCATTATTAATGTTGACACTCATTACGTTCAAAATAATTTTTTTGCGAATGTTTAGCAAAGATGAGGACCCACATCTAGGTGGTAGTACTATGGGGACAGTACGTTCGAGTGCCGTTATCGGTGACAAAGGGTTACAGGGTTCCAGAGTTGTTTTGTTCCCTATCTAAAAGTGGGGTTTTATCTCTGGTTTTACCTGGGCGATTCGGCCACCATTTGCTAAACATTTGATTACTAATAGACAGAGACAAGCACTAGTCTTATTATTACATGTATATTACATTTATAATACTAGACAAGTAAGAACACAAGTGTATACAATTTCTTACACGTCATATGTTCATTCAATTATTCGACATTGTATTATACATGTATGATTTTGTGTTCCTCAAATATATACGAGCGTCCCCTCTTATAGGAGCGTCCCCTCGCAAATTGCATATTGAGTTTGTTCTTTATTTTGATAATAAAGTTTTGTAGAGATGAGTATGGACGTAGTTCGCTCCACAAACTTGTGATACTGTATGCTGACGGACCAACCGACCAACCGGCCGACAGAGTAATTCCAATATACCCCCTCTCAAACTTCGTTTGTCGGGATATAACAACATATGTATAAATAGAAAAGGAAAAAAATATGAAAGGAACAACTTTCACTCAAATGCTTATAATATTGTTCAAATTCAAATTCTGAAATTCGATATTTCTTCTGTTTGTATAGCCTATTTAAGATAACTCTTTTAATATCATCCTAAGAATCTAAGAAATATTGAAGAAACTATTTCCATATTACGGAGAATTTTGCACCAAATTGCCATACCACTACGTTCAAATTATCTCCCTTATTAAAAAACACAAAATGTGATTCTGAATTTATTTTTCAGTTTTTCTGCCTCAAATCATTAATTTAACATCCTTACTAATATCCCTATCTAAAAGTCAAACATTTATTTAGCTGATTATAATCACAAAAACGATATTATGTAAAGATGTGTCTGAGGACCGTGGGAAACTTTATTTTCTAATGTCTAATCAATGAGTAACTGAAAGAAAATAATCATACTTACGACGACGACGACAACATCAGCAAAAATACTGGATTTCATTAAAATCAAAATCGTGCTTTATAGACTTCACAAAGCGCACGCATACATGTATATGCTAGAGTACACATTATTGTGTATATAAAACAAGATTCTGATTTTTACAATTTAAAGGGTAATTCTTGAAAGTCGGAAAGTTTCGAATACTACAGTCATGTATGCTCATGTGTATATGTCAATTTAAAGAAAGCATTCTGGCAGTTTTGAACCCGTGGCCGCTACTAATAAAAAAGATCATACCCTTTACCTCTGAGCCACGTACGGCGCGTTACGATAGAGTTTTGTTCATGTATTACATTAGCTAAATAACCTGATCTACATAGGAAAATGCAAATGTTTACAACGGTTCTCATTTAACTTTAGATCGACTGCATTTAGTCTTTATATTCTTTCAGCGAGTTCAAAACATCAAAAAAAAAACAAAAAAAAACAAGCAATCTGGTATAGAATAGTGTTATTATCAAAATTATTCTAGGAAATAATCCAGGTTGAAAATCGAAAAGAATCCGTCAACGATTCGCTAAATTTAAATGTGTTTCGAATTAATTGAAACTTGTTGAAAATCGCGCACGTTATAGTTAATCTACGACGCTAGTAAATCAATACGACATAACTTTTTTTCTAAAAAGGTCTTTAATATATCAATATCACATTTCTGATAGGGCTTTATTAAGATTTGTCAGCCCGAGAAAAATAATGTCAACCGAGACATATGGTTTAAATGTATAATTATATACCATAAATTTGTGATTTACAACAATTTTTTTGAATCGCTAACTGCGAGTTTAATGTTCTTACTCGCCGACTCGGAAGTTTTTGTCCTGTAAAACTACAAAATAGCAGGGCTCGTCCGGGATTTGAACCCGGGACCTCTCGCACCCAAAGCGAGAATCATACCCCTAGACCAACGAGCCACATATATGGATTCTTGTTCATAGAACATCTTAATGTAAAAAGCTAATCTTACGTTCACAGAACATAGATAAGAGAAGACATTTGTTTAAGTCCTATACTGAATAAATATAGGAGTTTCAGTTCCCCTTACAATAACATAATTATTTATATGTGACACATGTTTTCATGGGAGGCGACACATGTTAGGATGTAATTACATCAGAAGGGAGTATAACCAAATACAATGTAAAACTTTGATGTTCAATGTAATCGTTATAATGATATTAATAACTTTATTTATAGAATGTAGTTCATTAAGTGTACATGAAATGTAAACACAACTATGATGATAACTTATTGTCAATGAAGCCTTCAACAACAAAACAGTTTAGAATCACAAATGCATTCAATATCAAATACTGTTGACTCGTTAATTTTCGTTGGAGATTTAATTTCGTGGATTTCGTGGGTCGGCTCATCCACGAAACCAAATCCCCACGAATTTAAATGAAGAGATGAGGCATTTTTTCAAAAATTAAAATCCATGAATTTATGTCCCCACGAAATAGCCATTTTAGTAAAACCCACGAAAACTGAGCCCAACAAAATAAATGAAAATACAGTATACAGACTCAAAAACGCATCACAGACAGACACGCATTTAACCTTAATTATCATTTATACACAACTAGTTTCTATGTCACATAACATAAAGGAACCTTAACTCGTCACGTTAATTTATAAATGAGGTTCCGGTGGGTTTCTAAATAATTCTGGGGGTATGACGACGTCATAAAAGGGGAGATAACGAAAACGAAAAGTGACGAAATTATTCATGATAATGTTTTGCTGTAAAGTGGTAAATCATTCTAGTTCCACACTATACTATATTTAAGTCACCCGAATTAAGTACATCAAAACGAAAACTTAAGAAGTGTAATCGATTGGTTTTTCCGTATCTTATAGTCTTACTTCATTTTTATGTTAAATAAATTTAAGGCTTATTTTGTGCGTTTTTATGTTCTTTTGCATTTTTTTAAATCTGATATTATTTCAAAAATAGCATAATTTATACATTTTGCATCTTGATCTGTATTATGATTATATTAATAAAACAACATTGAACATAAACAAATAAGATTTTTTTCGGCAACTACCATACGAAAGAATTTTAAGATAAGGAAACGTTTCATTGTTTTGCCATTACTATAAACTACTTTGATAAGACATTGTCTTTTTTTCACATAAAATAAATTATTATAAAAACTATCGAAGGTTGTCATAATGATAAGGATACAATTAATGGTTATTGCCTCAATATACCACAGGTAACTGTATCATGAATAGATTATAAAAATATGAAAAAAAAAAAAATTCTAAAAAAATCTATTCATGATACAGTTACCTGTGCAATATACAACAAATATTCCAAGTTTAACTGTAAAATATGACGGCTCGTTGGTCTAGGGGTATGATTTTCGCTTAGGGTGCGAGAGGTCCCGGGTTCAAATCCCGGACGAGCCCAACATTTTAAACGCATTGTTGCATGTTTAAGTAAAATTTTGATTAACATCATCTATACATATATACATGAAATCATGTTCGAAAAAAAAATAAACAAAACAACTTACAAACACATTATATCTTATAATAAAGCAATCGGAACTCCTTTGCGTTTGTTGAAAGAAAAGTGCCTCGGACATTATAATAGGCTGGCCGCCATTTTATTGTTGTTCACTGGCTACTTTCCATCATATGAATCCAGCAATGGCAACATTTAACCTGTTTCTCTTTCAATGGGAACTTGAAACCAGCGATGGCCACATTTAACCTGTTTCTCTTTCAGTGGGAACTTGAAACCAGCGATGGCAACATTTAACCTGTTTCTCTTTCAATGGGAACTTGAATCCAGCGATGGCAACATTTAACCTGTTTCTCTTTCAATGGGAACTTGAATCCAGCGATGGCAACATTTAACCTGTTTCTCTTTCAATGGGAACTTGAATCCAGCGATGGCAACATTTAACCTGTTTCTCTTTCAATGGGAACTTGAAACCAGCGATGGCCACATTTAACCTGTTTCTCTTTCAGTGGGAACTTGAATCCAGCGATGGCAACATTTAACATGTTTCTCTTTCAATGGGAACTTGAATCCAGCGATGGCAACATTTATCCTGTTTCTCTTTCAGTGGGAACTTGAATCCAGCGATGGCAACATTTAACCTGTTTCTCTTTCAATGGGAACTTGAAACCAGCGATGGCAACATTTAACCTGTTTCTCTTTCAGTGGCAACTTGATGCCCATTTTATCAATAGCAAACGATAAACACGTTTGAAAGTAATTTTGAGAATGATTTATGAAAACAAGTAGCTAGTGTTGAAAAAGAAGTGACCAGCAACCGCATAACCAGGATTTGTAACCCTACACTCAGTATAAATGTACGTGGCGTATTTCTCAGATACGGAATACCCGCGAGTAGTTACGATTGATAATAAAGTTATTACATTTTTGCAAGGACTTATATATATATAATATTATGTATGTATATATATAAGTCCTTGGTTTTTGTAAGAAAAACTTTGAAAGTCGGCTTTAACAAGCTTCACAAGTTAAGGTTGATACCGTGACATGAGATCTTACATTAATTATTGCCTTCGATGCGACGTCTCAAAGCAATAGACCTTACAGACGTATGCTACAGTTTCCAGTGTTTTAGTTGCGCATAGACATATAGGAAAATGAATACTCTTACATAGATTCTTTATAAACTTTGCATGATCATATAATTGACCTAAAATCAGCCAAAAATTCAAATTCAAGGGCAGATAACTCTAAAACGAGTTCGTCAACACCCAATGTTTTGCTTAAAAATGTTTCTGTTATCATATGCTATGATCGTGCTAATTTTTTTTTAAATCATGAAAGGGTTTTCATTTCCCCTGTGTGTCTATTTGAAAAAAACTGGAAACTGTACCAAATGTCTTTAAGCTTTAAATACACTCTAACTGAGCGCAAGATGCCATTTTGGATAATACAGTATTAGAACCGAACATTTTGGAAGCATTAATATTCATATCGTGTCCAAAGGCAAAGTCTTCCGGCAGCAGATATAATTATGGTTTTGGTTTCAACTAACTAGACTAACCATATTTTGTTCTGCCGACCACAGACATTTCTCGATCTCGGTCAATTTCTTTCACGTCCATCGAATTTTGTCAGTTTTATTTGAACTGTATCTCCAAACTTAAATTTTTTTTCACGAAACATTGGCTTCGACGGTAAAATTTCTTCTTGCAAAATTCGGAAGAAAAGTAATTGCATGAATAGCATGAATTAACAAGAAAAATGTTGACCCGGTTAGTGTGCAACTTTTAAGATGGCCGAGATAAGCTTATTATGTAATAAGCTCTTTTTTATTTTCACATATGATAATTATTTAGCAATGTGAATAGGTGTCATTTCTTTCAACGTATTCTGCACAGTTTTCTGTAACAGTCGCGTCAAATGCTTTAGGTACATTGGGAAGCCTCATATGATGTATTTTTAATTTGGTGCGATTGATGATGTTACAGAAAACTGCACAGCCTGAATGCAAAGAAATGACAACTATAAGTGGAACATACACATTTTTCCGCTTAGCATGCGCTATGTGTCGTGAAAACTGAAATCGGAATAAAATACTTCCATGCAGCTTCTTTTCTCCTGTCCTCGTGCAAACAATAAGCGTTTCTTGCAATACCAATTTAATTGTGACGTCACACTGTTAAAATAGTATTGTAATATAAGTAAATAATGAGGATGATAAACTGTTAAAACTGATTACTGATCCCGTAAACAGTTGTGTCTCCAGCATGGCATATCAAATTGGCTGGTGTTTAATTACTTGAAAAAAGAAGAGCAGATGCTCGACTACTAGCTCGTGCTCTATAAAATATAGTGAATGGTCTGGTTGCAGTGCCAATTATAATACCCTCTCGTCAAACTAGAAATATGCATTCCCTGCCATTCACGCAGATCCCAACTCCCTGTAATTATCACAAATGTTAATACTCCTTTTTTCCAGCCAACGCCCAGCTGAACTTGTACTAGTCAACACCCTGAGTCAATTCAAACAGGGTGTGACCATAATAAACCATATATTTTTAACATGGTAACCTGTTTCTAACCTGTTTTATCTGTATATTCTTCATTTTATAACTCTTGAACTTTTAAATCATGTCTTTCAAATACATTTCTATTAATTTTACTCTCCAATCCATTACTAAGATGCGCACTTGCACAAAATACACGAGTCTTGCAGTAAAGCATAGATCTATAAAACTACCGAAATGATAGAAGTCATCAAAAAAATCTAATAAACTGATCATACAAGAAGTATTTCAGGTTAAACAGTAGAAAGTGACGGGTTCAAAGCCCGGACGAGCCCAACTTTTTATGAACGATTCCATCGTCATACTGTCAAAATGCCAAACTTTTGTATCTTATTGTACTCTCTGTTGCCCTCTATTAGCGTCTGAAAAGTGGTTAAAACATTTAATCGAGTCTTCTGTTTCCACTTGATACTCAAAACAATTGCTTTTGTACTTTTATTATTATAATTTTTTTACGATTACGTTCAATTTTTACGTCCTGTTTGCAATTCAGTGCATAATCATAAGTGATTGGGCATTGTATATTTACAAACACTTTCAATAGAGAAATATATTGCACTTAAAAAAACCGGGGTTGTAACAGGACAAGATTAATTCTCAATCCTGAAAATTAGCCGGGGGTCTAGGGAGCGCAGGTCCCTAACAGGGTCGAGGGCAGAGCCCTTGTGGGGGTTCAGGGGGGGCCCGAAGCAAAACGATTTTGAGCTTTTTCAGGTTCTTCTGTAATGCATTTCAGCAATACAAATTCATGATTTTTTTTAAAAACTCACTGTTTTTCGCTCAATATTTCTAAAAAAAGATGATAATAGTTAATACACAGGGATTTTTTGGGCTAATTTTTAGCCGATAATGGGTCATATTCCCAATTAAAAATAGTATCCTTCTTTCCCAATTCACAGACAAAAATTCCCAATTGAAACTTCCAAAAATAACTAAAATCTCTGAAAATGAGAGATCTTTCACTGTAAAATACATGTAATAAATGAAAGTTCCCATTATGGTCAGTGATAGTGTCAATTTGTGTGTGTGTATTTAAAGTTTCAAAATTGGAATAACACATATTTTCCCAATTTCTAACAAAACACTGAAGAAATTACCAATCCCATGGGCCGGGTCATGTTCCCAAAATACTGGGGAAAAACCTGACACAAGATGGGAGACTTAATCCTTGGAACTTGCTTGAAAGATGCTTCAATTTTGCTACCCCACCCACTAACTGTTGCAAGTTAATTCATAGTAATAACATATCAGCCAATTCATGTTTATAATCAAATTATGTGCACAAATTTTTTCAATGACAAGGTCATAGGGATCGAATTCCTTCACAATATTTCTTACCTCGATTAATGGGGTTGAAATAGTTCGGGCCGAATCAGTGTCGAAATGTAATGCTACCTATGTTTAAAAAGTTGCTGATAAGTATTCATTTGATAGGACCCATTAACCAACGAATTGTCAACAATTTAAAACTTCATAAGCTTCGAGTTTTAAGTTAAATTATTACTCGAATTTTCGTTCTGCAATTGCAAATACTCTTGTGTATATAGACGCTTGTTAACCAAGCGTTAGTGAATAGGAAAAACGCCCAAGTGATCCAGATGCTGGGATGTGCTAAAAGCCATCCCAATCCGTACCCCCCCCCCAAAAAAAAACTCCTCGGATTTATATCGATCTCAAAAGTGCCCCTGGCGGCTTTAAATCCGGATTTCCGGAATATTACAACCCCTGAAAAAAACATTTTTGGCATCTTGAGCTCATCTGTTTTTTGCTCAGGGTGAGCTGAATGTTAGTTCATAGGGGGCTAGCAAGTTACGTATATATGATAAACGTGTTTTTGGTCCATGTTGCCATTTTACACTAATCACATTTCACTATGCTAGCCCCCTATGAGTTAGTATGCTATTCTGTCTGTCCTCTGTCAACACTTTTCAAACGACTTGTCCACTGAAACAGCTGTGTCAAATTTGAAGAAACTTCCATGCAGAACTCCATGGCAACCAAAACGAAAAATCTTAAAAAATCTTCTTAATCACTTTGTCTAAAGCTTAGATATTTGGCACGGAGCACCATCTAGAGACCCTCTTACAACGGTGCTAAAATAATGTCCCTTGGATTATAATTAGCTCTGCCCAAGGGTCACACATGTTTTACATGTACATTTACATGTATATTTATTCATTTTTAGAGCTTAGATATTTGGCATGGAGCATCCTCTAGAGGCACTTCAACAAAGTTGCTAAAATGTTGGGATCATAATTAGCCCCGCCCAAGGGGTCACATTTTTACACAGATCTAAAAAAATCTTCTTGTCTGAAAGGTAAGGTTTATAGAGCTTAGATATTTGTCATGGAGCAACATTTTGAGACCCTATAAATAAGTTGCTAAAATAATGTCCCTGGGGTCATAATTAGCCCCGTCCCAGGGGTCACATTTTTACATAAATGTACATTTATATAGGAAAGCTTTCTAAAATAACGTCCAATAGGTCATAATTACAACACACAACTACTGTTAGTTTTTTATTACAAAAAATAACATTGTCAAAAATTTGATCTGTAACAAAGCTAGTCTACATAATCATACAAGTTCGCACAGGGTTTCAAAGAAAAAACAACATAAGCTAGCTGGAATAGTGAGTTGCAAAACTAGATGACACAAAAATTTTTTCTAAAAATTTGTAACTTAAGATTTCCATTTAAATTCATCAAATAAAGCAAGCTATTACTGAAACAGGCTATCAGTTACCGGTACTTAACTTACAGCTGTTTTAAACTACAGTCATACCTGTAAACAAAGGCCACTCTTGGGAAAGACCGTATACGGCCTTTGAGGACAGGTGGTCCTTATTCAGTGGTATTTCTGTTCAAAATAATCAATAATGGGTTTTAAAAGAATGACCTTTATTCACAAGGTTGCCTCTATGCGGAAGTAACTGTTAACACAGGTTTGACTGTTAATCTGATCGTATGATTTTTAACCCGATTTGTGAAACAAAGGTGGGTAAATATCTGATATCAAACAAACTTATTTGGAAGTGATTGAAAGAAGTGAGATTCCATCATAACAAGGAATAAGTATTAAAATTAGCCTTGCTATAAAAATGTCCGTTAAAGCTCTACATTCATAGTATCGGCACTTTTTCAAAAGCAAAACGGTTCATATAAACAACTTGTTAAAAATTTACAAAGAACCACAAATCCAAAATAAATAAATAAGAAGCAAAGTAAATTGTAACAAACTTAAAATATTCAAGTCTACAGTGAATCAAATTCAAACACACTTGTTCAAACAACTATACATTTCGAGATTCACTCCATGCATTCAGCTGTATGTACATAAAAAACTGCATATGGTATACATGAAATAGCAGGAATACTAATTTTGGAATGATCTTAAATTATTCATTTATAAACCATTCTACAAAAAACATTAGCAATACAAAATAGATATATTGAAAAACTTTTAAGAAGTCGTTAAAAAATGAAAAAAGTTAATCAATGAGAGCATGAATACCACATTTATGAAAGCAAATATTGTAGCAAGGGGTAATACAATGCTTACAATAAAAAAATTAGGTCCAGGAACAGTTAAAGTTGTCATTACATACATGCACCCATGTTCATGTGACAAATATCTTTACAGAAAGCACTTAAAAAATCTAACAGTCCTTCATACATTGTCAAGTGCTCCTTAAGACACACATAATCATACATGTATAAGAAAAACAATCATAATCCACTTCTTAAATGCAAATTGTATGTTCCAATATTTGCATTAGGGCTGTAAGTCTAATCTCCACATACAAATTAAGGCAGACAGATTTATAAGTCAAAGTAGCTTACAAGAACAGCAAGTCAATTTTTTTCATCAGTCATTATTCCTATAACAAATTGGTACTTTATTTAAGCACTTTATTAAGTTCTAATCATCTTTGAAAAGCATTATATGATGGTTAAGCGTCCGTTCTTTAATTCAATTAACTAATTGTTGAGTACATTGCAGACAAGACATCATATTTCCTGAGTAAATCTGGTTAAGCCAACTGAGCTGGAATTAAAAGGCACAAAACATCTTCTGAATCATCATCCTGGAGTTCCCATTCAATTATCAATCTTAACTGAAAAAGATACAAAAATCAAAGTACTGAAAATACTCATGGAAACTGAACTTACATAGACTTGCACAGGAACTACTGCATGGCGGCAGACTGATGGCAGATCATTTTAAAAAAATATAGTACATGTACTTTGGCCGCATCAAAATTCATGTGTGCCCTGTGAGTGACGGTTATGGAAAGCTGAATTATTGTTCAGTTTGTTAGCACATATTGATCAAAAATATATTTCTAAATAGTACTTCACAGCTATAAATTTACCGTTTTTACACCATACAACTGATTGTGAAGTAGGGCTAAAAAGTGGACATAAATTGGACAACTTCTAAATATTTCTGTCAGTTATAGGTATAGAACAGAAACAATGACTTATGGTTTTCATATTCAATTAACAAGAGTACCAGGTCACAAAATATGCCTGTCAAGGGCCATAACTCAGAAGGGCCTGAGCCAATTGGGCTGGTTATCACACTTTGTCAAGATCTCAAGGCCATAAACGTTTCCATCAAGTTTGGTGAGGATCTGAATAAAACTGTTTGAATTAGAGAGCGGACACCGTTGTGGACGCTGCCCGCCCACTTGCCCGCTGTGGGTGTTCCCATAATACAACCACTTTTTCAAACGATCGTATAAAAAGGCACCATCAAAGATATCTTTCAATAGAATGTAAGTTTATTATGTTTCGACTTATAAAAAAAAGAGATTTTTAATACTTACAGAAGGATAGTGTGGACTGACAAATATGTTGGCAACATATTTTTCAGCCTGGCCCTTAGCCAAGGGACATTCAGGGGCCATGCCATGACATCCATCGTGATCAATACTGTTGAATGGGATAGGAATACCACCTATGATACCGTGACAAGTAGCTGTTAATTTCTTAACTTGAACATCTGTAAACATAAAATATTTCATCTATCACAGGTAGGTATTTCATGAAATTTGTAATCAATTTCTTAATTTTATCATTTATTAATTAATGCTGGATGAAAGTGATAAAAAATTTAATAAGTACATGAACAAGAGGGTCAAGATGGCCCTTGATCGCTCACCTGAGAACAAAGTCACTATACTTAATGACCAGATAATACAGTTTCCATCTCGTATAACCCATTTTTACGTAGATTTTGAGATCAAAACCAACAATGAAGGTATAATACTGTTAAACAAGCTAAAACGTAGCAAATTTTCGTATCCAAGGGCCCATAACTCTTGAAGTTCTGGTCCAATTACAACCATAACTAACTTGTCAAAGACTTTAAGGTCATACACATACATTCTAAATATGATTAGGATCAGTGAATAAATGAAGGTGCTAGAGTGTAAACAAGCTAAAATATAGCAAATTTTCTAAGTCAAGGGCCCATAACTCTTGAAGTTCTGGTCCGATTCTCCCATAATCGAACTTGTACAAGATCTTTTGGTTATACACATTTACTGAAAATATGATTAGGATTGGTGAATAAATGAATGCGCTAGAGTGTAAACAAACTCAAATATAGTAAATTTTCAAAGTCAAGGGCCCATAACTCTTGAAGTTCTGGTCCGATTCCGCCCATAATCGATCTTGTCCAAGATCTTATGATTATACACATTTACTGAAAATATGATTAGGATTGGTGAAAAAATGAATGCGCTAGAGTGTAAGCAAACTCAAATATAGCAAATTTTCAAAGTCAAGGGCCCATAGCTCTTATGTCACACAACTGCAAACCAAAAACTTAAGGGTCACATGATATAGAAAGATTAATGTCTAAATGTATCCATAAAACATATCATTGATTGTATCAATTATCTTACCATTTAATTCAGAAAACTACCACTGAATAATGAATTGTAGTTTAATAAGGTTAAGTGTGTCCATTTGTATTCACTGATGCCAGTGAGCAAAAAATAATAGAATGAAAAGAGTGTTTGTAAAACACGGATGCCCCCATGACCTCGACCTTTCATGTTCTGACCTCAAAATCAATAGGGGGCATCCATATGTGATGACCAACCAACCATCCAACTCTGAAGAGCTTAGGCCAAATTGTTCTCTAGTTATTGGTCAGAAAAGGTTTGGTAAAAATGAACCGACTGACCAACATGTATCACAGGTAACTGTATCATGAATAGATAATAAAAATTAAAAAAAAAAAAAATTTAAAAAAAATATTTAGTAATATATTAACAAGGTATATTACAACAAAAATCCCAAGATTTTTAAAGCATCAAAAAAAATTTTTGGCTAAAGATATTTCCAGTGATCGATTATATTCATAAAACATATCGTTCAAACAACATTCATGCAAAATCCCAGAGAAATCCGTCGCCTAGTTTACGAGTTATGCCACAAAATGTAAATCAATGCTTCGGGACGATCACTGAGGTGATTTTGACATCCACTAAATTTACATAAAATAGACGATATTTAGTCTTAACCGTTGTGTACAAACATAATGAACAGCTACACTTAGAAAACACAAATGTTGGAACACATTTACCCCCATGACAATTTGTAAATTCGTTACATGTGAATGTTTAAGCAATAAACAAACTTTCGGCTTTAATTTTTATCCCCGATAGACTCCATTTTGGTTCATAAGACGCGCGTGCTATCCAGTTTGTGACAACGATTTTCATTGGCCGATTTCAAAGGGGTTTTCCCAGGTGAAATGACGTATTTGGTTCCCGGCCAATGAAAACGAACGTTACAAAATACACTGGGATTTCTCTAGAGTCATCGACAGAATGAAGTTTTTACGTTGATATTTAGATAAAATCGGAATTTAAACGTTGAATTACATGTTATGAAGGTAAAATAATGTAAATAAATAAAGCTTTCAATGCAGGAATATGTTTTTGTTCAATTACGGCCGTAAAAAGTATATTCATTTGCATGAATTCACCGGAATCCTTGATGAAATTGAAAAACAAAAGTCACCTCAGTGATCGTCCAGAGGATTTTCGTTGAAATATACCTTGTTAATATATTACTAAATATTTTTTTTAAATTTTTTTTTTTTTTTAATTTTTATTATCTATTCATGATACAGTTACCTGTGACATGTATAGCAGTATAAAGCAGTATACCCCATTTTCTTCGAAAAGGGGCATAATTATATTACAGTAAGATTGACTATAACAAGGAATATACCTGGGCTAAATTGCACTTCCAGAGTTGCATTTGTACCCTTCTTAAGTTGACAGGGTGACGCTGTCTTCATCATATCCTGAGAGTTACATTTGATTTGAGTAACTTTTGAGTGATTGGTCTTACCTAAAAACATGAATAAACAAGCCATTAGAATTTGTCTGATTGTGTCACTGTGTGCTTCATCAGACTAACAAGTATCCTCGCGTACACAGTTCTGATGCACCTAAGAATCAATTATTATTTATGATAACTAAGGAAAAAATGAAGCAATAAATTACCTTTGCATTGCAAAGTTTGATCATTTATTCATCATTTTACATCATGTTTACATAGATAAAATACATTTTCCAACCACAGAACTCATAGTTTCATAAAAGACGACTATCAACAATGACTGAATGAGAGTACAATGAAAGGACGCATTTGATTGGTTTCTTTATTTACCTACAGCTAAACATAAATAACTCTTGATTTTCACTGTGAAAACTTAGTACTCATTTTTGCAACAGTATGCCACAATTTATAAAAAAATATTGTGTAGCAAATATTGTTTTAAGAACAAACATAATTAATGGTAAATTTTGCAGAAAACAATGCAAAAATGTATGCTGTTGTTCTTATGGCGGCACCAGTCTCCTTACACTTGATATGATATTGACCTCTCTCATTTAAGTTGTGGAATAATGTCTGCACTTGACCTCTAGTTACAGCAAAAAGTGAAAAAAATAAGAGAAAGCAAAGAATTAAGTTTTTCTGCAGCATTTAAGAGACATAATATTTTTTGTTAACTGCAATCTAAGCGATCCTTATTAGCTAATGAGTACACATTTCTGGACAGTGAGTATTTCAATAGTAGATCACATTACAAGTCATATGACCATCACGTGACTTTATAAAAATAGCAAGCAAGGAGTCTGGACGCCAGCTGTTTGCTTTATTTTTTCATTGTTTTGCTAAAAATATTTTGCTTCAACATTTTGACAATTAAATAACTCCCCACATTTTTTGCTCAGCAGAAAGCACTGTTACGTTTACATGTAAATTTCCGCGGGGATGACATCAAAACGAGATCAAAACAAAAATGGCGTCGTAATCGGTGGGTGTCGGAATAGAGTACCAGAGGATAATTATATACAGTAGAACATACATAATGTAGAAGCTTTTGATAAAAGTCTATAAATTATAACACCTTTTTGGACATGGGATTTGGCAATTTTTAGGCAGGACGCGGGACTCTGTGCGAAATGGGACTCGCTCCTTCAAATATGGCTTACATATGCCAGTTATTGTTATTAATATTATAGTTTATACAGGCACTAGCGGTAAAAAGCATACAAGGGATATCATATTTTATGAATAAGGCACTTACTTAAGTTTTAACAAGTAGGATGGAGTTCACTAATACCGCGGTACTAACAAATGAATTAAATGCCGTAATGAAAGAAAGTCTCATCTTTTAATTTTATTGCCATTGATAATGTGCATTTGCACCTTATTCACAATTCTACATAAATGAATCATTTTCGTCTGTGTCTTTTTGTTTATCGAAAATGTTGAAGGCAGCCATGTTTAATCTACTTTCAAACTTTCTGCTTCCGTTAATACCACGGTATTTACATGGGGTGCTGCAAGGGTTTTCTCAAAAAGATTTAGATGAAAAATTGAAATTAAGTTGTAACTTATCATTTTACGCTGGGATCGATACAGTTTGTTGTTAAACAAAGTTTACTACATCTGTCCTTCAAAATTTCACGCAGGAACGTACGCTAGGTGGCGTCATTAAGCCTCAATACCGCGGTATCACTAGAATCGTCAGTTTTTCCTTATAGAAGAGGCCGTTAACAGGTGTCTTCCCCTCAGGAAAATTCTTTAAATACATGCAGTTATCCCCTAAAATTCAATTTACAACAAGTTTTGTCATCCCCTTTTGCACAAATTATGTGCTATTTTTTCAAAAATTTAAGGAAAATGCCCCTTCCCCTGCCTGTGAAAAAAGCCTTCTTCTTCTTCTTCTTCCATGTAATTTGCAGGGCCCACTCTGGGGCATTATCGCAAATATTTAGAGACAGAGGTGAGATACAAGGAATCCGGGTGCGATACCCTAGCTCGTTTCGAATAGATTCCTTGGTTCTTTAACGTGCCCTGTGTAAAGCACCGATACACGCGAGACTACCTCTGGGTTTCCTACCAGGATCATCTCTAGTTGGGTGGGAAACACTAAATAGCGTTTCTTTGAAATGACCAAGTGTCCCGGCCGAGAATCGAACCCGGGACCTCTCGATCAGGAGTCAAGCCCTGACATTATATACCGTATTTTATTTCCTCATTAAACTATAAGAGCAAAAAAGATATATACACCATGATACAGTGAATAAAGTGCAATAGGTGAAAGATATACACTATCCGACTAGAACTAGAGGTAGTACAAATCGATGAAAATGAACAAGTGTCCTTAAAAAAATCCTAAACTAAACTGTATATATCCGATGTCGAAGTGTAAACAAAATGTCACTGCCTTTTTAAATAGTGTAACAACAGTTATAATCGAAAAAACTACAATGCTGTTTTGAGACATTGAAGTAAACTCAACTTACACAAAGCTCCAAAAACACCAGACAAACACACAGCAGCAAAAACGGCGACGAGGCAAACCAGAGAGTTCATTTTGACGTTTTGTGAGTCAGTATGGCGTGATCCTGAAATTCGGATTGCTACGGATGTAAACTTAACAACATACGATCAACTAACCCAAAGTTTGATAAAAAGCAAAAAGTGATACTTTGTTCCCGTTCCATGTTGCTGTGCATCACAGGTTTTGTACACTGATAACAGGAACCAATCACCTCATTATCACCCAGCTCACGTGCTACACACACCAACCTGCTCACGTAACGTCGCGCCTTGAATGCAGGAAAAGGAACTATATTTGTAACCTCTGAACCACAGCGAAGTGCTATAAATAATAGTCATAACAATACCCATGACACACTATAGAGTGTATATATAGTCTTTATCTGTTAATTCGTGATATATTTACAGTATTAATGTTCTGCGAGATAATTAATAAACTCTGCACAATCTCCTTAGCAGCAGGTACAGTACAACCTCTCTATCTATCTAGAGCGGCCGTCTGTAAAGCAACAACCTCTGTATAACAACACCTTCAAAATTATCCGTGTGTAATTTATAAACTTGTCTTCTACATGTGCATTCTGAAGTGTATATTTGTGTATTTTCATCTATTTTTGTTTTGTTTTTGTGTTTCATTGTACAACGCCATTGAATATGTATTTATATGTAGAAAAAGGCGTTTAATCAAATTTTCAAGTTTCAAGTTTTATAATAATGTTCATATTACAACTGTGTCATATATAAACACTGCACATGCACACATCAAATAACTAAAACAGGTGAATATTACCAGTCTGTCTTATTACAACATATCTTATCCGAAACTTAATAAACTCGACTCTGACAAATTGCTGCAAAATTAAGCAGCATATTCAAAAAAGAAATCTACACTTCCAGACTGAAAATATCTCAAGAAAAATACACAAACAGGCGTATAGTGTGGATTTTTAGGCGGACATATATATATTTTTCAGAATAAAAGAGGTACAAATTACGAAACTTAATAAGAACTGCGCGTTTGAGAAACCACAATGAATTTTAATATACCAAAGACATATATACTCGTATACTGGTTATACGTATTAATTACCGCGAGTCTAATCTGAAGTACGGCCATGCTGATTTTCGCCTTGTATAATAAATAAACTGTACATAGTTCTCACATCTACAATATTTATCTTTGATGGCAAATTAGTTTTGTGTTTAAAAAATCAGAAGAATATGGTTATCAAGAACTTAATTATATATGTATACATGTATTTAAGTCCTTGTGGTCATTAAACAACTCAATTTACAAAAGATAACATAATCATGAGTTGTAAAAGCCATAAGCACATCGGGATTAAGAAAATGTAGTTGCCACATATGAATATCCTACATTTAGAATTATCAAAACAAAAATATAAATATCTTCTACCAATGCTTGCCAAATTTGCCATAAAAATGGCTGCCAAATGAGGTAAATTTATATTGTAGATATGGGAACTATGTATCGCGACTGTATCTCTCCTGGGGCTAAGTATGAGGATGGGTCCACAAATCTAGATTACCCATTCCACAGGAGCTTCAACTTTCAAAACAAGAAACGACCCCGAACAAGCAACTCGGGAAGCAATTAATAATTTCTTTTGCTTCATTCATCTCCTTTTCGCTTCAAAATAGAAAAATCGCAATATCTTTCACATTCGTTAATTTATGAAGGTCAAGGTCGGATAATGAATGAATAAGATGGCGGAGTTACAATTCGAAGCTCCTCTAGCCACTTTTGAAACGGAAGAATGGAACGATTTCAATGATTTTCAAACGGCGATGAACGCCGAAAATAACAAAACTGATAAACAAGTTGAAGAAAAAAATGATAAGAATGAACAGCAGTCGGATAGTTTCGGCGTGAATGACACATTCTCCGGTTCTCTGCAGGACTTGGTGAAATCATTGGATGAGAAAATAGCTAACTGCTTTTGTAATTATGATACGAATGTGGAGAAAATTGCCCCGGTACAAATAAGATCTAAGGACGACCTGACCACACATTGTCCGTAAGTATTTTTTTGTATTGAATTTGTTAAATTTCATTTGCATAGAACAACCTAATTCTTAATTTGCTGACAGATTTGACAGTTGCATGCCTTGAAGTTGCAATGTTAAAATTTTATTCAGACAAGAAAAATTAGGGCTATTTCAGTTTGTGGAGGATTAATAATTGATTTCATATGCAGCGATTAGTCCAACTAATTAGACTGTTCGTGACGACGACGGACGAGATACTTTTTCATCTTGGCCCCGTCCCACACAGTCTAACAAAGATTAGTTCTGGGTCCTATAACTAAATTGGTCTTTTTTATTTCCTCTTGTTGACCATTTTAGTTATGGAATTCTCCTCTTTCAAAGCACAAGCACCTGGTTGTTTATGATAAAAAATATCTTTTCACTGATCGAAAAAATATTTGGTACTCTTAATAAAGAGAAGGTATGACAGCCGCCATTTTTTAACGCTATGGAAGTTGCTTGGCTGGTTGCAATGCCTATTTACGCATCCGGATTACCCATCCTGCTCTCGCGTTTGATATGTATACACAAACTACGGGAACCACATGTATGTTTGAAAAGAATTTCACCAAATTTAGACACAAGGTACATGTATACACTACATAATACTTAATAGTAGATCTGGTTGATTTTCATATCAAAACCCCATATATCTGATTACATAACTGTGCTTACTTAAATAAATTAACATGTTTTATTTGCTTTTCGACATGTTGACAGCAAAATGATGGAAACTCTGACAGGAATCCTTTCGTCTGATTGGTTAAAATATAATGAATGGCGATTGTAGTCAATCAGCAAGCGGTGCTTTATTCAGTGCTGTCCAGATGGCGTAGTTTAAAATTAGTATGGATTCTTCTGCATTAAAATAGTTGAGTGTCCAGCGATATTTTGGTAGTTTTCAGTGTAAATAGCGCACATGCAACAAAGCTGCTGAATTAATGTTGGATACCTTCCCTTATTTGATTTTGTGTCCAAGTACCTGTGAACGCAGCTAAATGTTGTGAGTAATTACGGCCGCTTCATTTTTCTGGGCGTAATAAATTATTTGTGGGAGTATTTGTGCGGTCAGTTTTGAAACCTTGCCGTTTTTTGGCCATAGACTTAAGGTAGTTTTGATAGAAACATATAAAATATTAAGGGGGGAAAATGTTGGGAAGACGCTGGTGAAAAACATGAAAGTAGCAAATTTGGGGAAAATTCCCTATATTTGTTATACTGCTTTTACAATAATATTGGTTTTACAAAGTCCTAATGTCTCTATACAGAGGCATTTCTGTCTTTTTGTATTTAAAAAAATTAAATACCCATAATCCAGGGTTTTTTCTCGGCATTTTGGGAATATGACCCATACCCTTAGGATTGGGAATTTTCGCGGTGTTTTAATCAAAATTGGGAAAAATGTATAACTACAATTTTTGCAATGTTCAACTTATTCTACTTATTCTCCCATTTTTTTTTTGATTGGGAATTTTTGTCTGTGAATTGGGAAAAAAAGATACTATTTTCCATTGGCAATATGACCGAATTTCGGCTATAAAATCGCCCAAAAAAATCCCTGTAATCATATAAATTTATCGGTCCTAATAGTTTCTGTTTGTTCTATAACAGAGGAATCCGGTGTGTTTTCCTCCAGTGCATACTTTATAGCAAGAAAAAATGTTTCCAAAACCACTATCATATTTTTTTCAAGATCATTGTTCAAGATCATTGAAATAAATACTATTTATAGAACAGCTGTGTTTTCCCACAGTCATATTATGCACACAGCATGAATTGACGTCACACACTCTATATATTTCAAGTTTACAAAAGCAAAATTCACAGCGAAATGAGTGTTTTTAGAAGAAAAAGGGCTTGTTCTGTCGGTAATAATTCTCCTGGGATAATATCAGCAATTGTTTGTTTTTTGCATATATTTTTTATAGCAAAAAGGTAATGGGACTTTAACATTTTTGGACTTGATTTTTATCAAAATCAAGTCCTTTGGGATCGTTGACTAATATTTTGTCGTTGGACTCCATAACAGCTTGGTTAAAAGAATGCCGCGTAAAGGAAATAGTACGCAACTAAATGATGTGTTTATATAGAAGCATCTCGAATCTTTCCCCAATTAAGTGTGTCAGATATAAATATATTTCAAATCATTTTATTGTAACTACATGGAAAGAGTCATGTATCTAAATAAGTGCTTGTCGGTAGATACATGAGATATTCAAATGCGTAGAATTAAAACCGCGTATTCACTGTCCAATAAAATATCTTGCCGTAAAAGTAGTTCTACTTTCGGTTTTTGTTCGATAGTTCAGAAACATCTCTACGGACGAATTCATGCATTTGCAACAATCTACCATCGATGTATGTGTTTTGTGCCTTTCTAACATTTCTTAATATTACAAAGCGAATTCTCATCTAATCATATTTCCGTGATATTCACACCAACTAGTGTTAGTTTGATGACGGAATCGCTATTTATAGACTCACTCCCCGCAGTGGCTAGTAGCAAAGCGTAACCGGTGTGGGGAGTTCAATTTATTGAATGAGTTCATGTCAGGTAAACATCGGAGGTTGAGTGTTTAAACTGCGGCTTACGAATAATAATTCGAGTCGCTAAAAACGAACGTAAATTACTGGATACGTGCTTTTAAAATTACTGTTTAAGAGTTCCTTTTACGCCAGATTAATTAGAATTACATAATCACGTCTGAATTTCATGCAACATCGGGTTAACTATAGGTCAAATAGGTCTTACTCTACTGTGTCAGGACCTTTTTGATTTGAGTGACCCTGAATGTGTCGATGTTCTGTTGTGTTAAAACCAGAAGAATCAATGTTTGTATTTACTGTTACTGAAGTGTTGGTCACTAGTTTGTGTACAATAAAGAGTTTTTAATGCAATTAAATTGTCTTCAATCAATGTGCTAATCATTAAACTTTCCAATATCAGGCTTTTTTCATTTTAAAATTTTAGCAAAGGGACTTTAGTAAAGCCCTAGCGTATTGTCATTTACCTACATGCATATGACCTGCATTACAATATGAATGAAAAATCGGTCAGTAATTTTAAATGTTAAAATATTTGTATGGGCTCGAACGATGTGGGTATACATTTCTCTCTTCTGTCTCGTATGGTAAAAATCAAGTCCGACAGTACTTTCAGTACTTTGATTTTACCTCTGCGTCCAGGACGCTGTGATCAACAATCGTGTCATCATTTACACGCGACTGCCGCAGGCGGTTTGTTTATATTGACTTCCACAATTGATTTCTGAATTAATCAGGATTAGTTTGGGTATTATGTTTAGGTAGATAATTAAAATGTGACCAACGCGCAAATGAGTGTTCTATTTTCGAACTGGGGATTCCGAAAAGCAAAAGTGATACTTTTTCGAGATTTTAGCCAAAATGAATTTTCTTGAGCCAATTTTTATTACTTTGAGCCATTGGCTCAATTGGCGAACGCCAGCGCTAGCCCTGGGTTTCATTGGTTAGAGTGCCGAGCTACGTAGGTAAAAATATTGAAATAAATTAATAAAGCAACTCAGTCCAAGTAATGACTATAAATGGATTAATGATTCTCGACTGTACCCGGCATATATAAAACACCGCTACAAATGTGTAGCCTAATTTGTTTGATAAGTTAACATTCGCCGGCTTTTCCATTTATTTCAATATATTTACATCGGCTTGAATCACAAAATTTAGGACTCCAACTTTATTAAACATTTGGACTCAAAATCTTTTAATCCTGCGAGTCCCAGGACATGAGCAAGCGAAGTTGTATAAAAATCACTGAATTTATTCGAAAGAAGACTAGACAAATTTCTAAAAGATCAGCCTATGTTATATGACTTTAAAGTGCCGATAAAACTGGCCGGATGTGTCAATGTAGAACTTACTTAGTAGTGATGATGAGGAGCTGGTGTCACAGGCTGGAAGCAGCCTAATCTGTGAGTATCTGTGAATAAGTACAGTATTATGACCGTTATCTACAACTTAGTTATTTGTCTTATTGGTTTATGAATTTGGTATTTGCTAACTCTCCATGTTATAAACAGACCTGTACATACCGGTACTCTATGTAAAAGTATGTTACTATCATGGCCAGATTTTTAGCATTATTGCTAATACCGAATGGGCTCCATTTTCCATGTTCGGTTATATGATTATGGTAGCAATTCTGAGTTTTCTAAATATGTCTGGTTATGCAGATGTCTGATCAGTTTAAGTTTGTCATAAATTGCGTACCCTGATGTACCATTATACTTAGGGAATAATATTGAAAGTGATATTTTGTCTCTTCAAAAAAGAAAAAAAAACTTGTCTGCAGATACAATGTTGCTCATACAGTGTCACCGATTTTTTCCTTCTTTGTTTGGGTCCGGTAAAATCCGTAATTGGACCCTTCCCAATAGCATTTTGGCGTCAATTTTCCCAAATCTAAATGGTGAAATTCCCAATGAACATTTAAAAAAAAAGAATTTCAAAATTGGACAAAGTTATGACAATTTTTGACAAGAAGTATAGTATACAAAGAAACCAGATAACTTTATTTATTTGGCATTGTCTATTGATAAAATCTCCAAATGAATAATCTAATTGTCATGACTCCAAAATTCCTAATCTGACCGGACCCGGATCCATTCCCAAAGAGATAACAAAGTGTTTTTTGGCCCCTGTCTGAGAAGTATGATCATTTCTCCTAAATTCATAAAACTTCCCCTTCAGTAGAATTTCAATTTTCTTTTTTGGTAAAAAAGATCATTAAATTAACCAGTAGGAAGGCTCTTTGTTTATGATCTTCAAGGCTACTTATTCTATTGGTAATAAGATTTCGGTCCCTCAGAAAATTTTAGGCCCAGTTACATCACTGCATTCCAGCTCACCCTATGTAGTATGTTTATGTATTTGTGATGATCTATCTATTTACATGTATTTCTGTTCACATATCTCTGAGTAATTCATCATCCTGAGTTCAAGCTTGGGTAACATTCTATGAAATCAGTAGTCTAGAATTATTTCTTTCATTCAAGTCTTCCAGAGTACATTTATAAAGTGAATATATAACTTGAAAGAATGCTACATGTGCATCATCAGGTTTGTCTAAATGTATGACATGCACCTGTTACTCATTGGATGATGCGCTAATTATAAACTGCCTGAAGTGATTACATTGTGTGCTGCCTGCATTCTGATGCATGTTTTCACTTATACAGAGACTCGAAAACTCACAAATAATTTCCATCTTGATATTTGAATACAACAAGTGTTGGTGTTGTTGTTGGAATGAAAATGGTTAATTAGATCTACTGCCTGATAAAAATACTTTCTATTCAGTTTATTTCTTTCAATCAATACCATTGAATGTTACATACTGACGCCGCAGCCAGGGTCATTTGAAGACCTCCAGCTATAACAGAGTGGGAGGAACCCCAGGCAGGTGTGCACCACTGCAGTCTTCATGAAAAACTTTCTTAAGCACCAGACAGTAAAATTATCACTGAAAAATTCACTGGACCGTCGGACCACTGTTCTTTCAAATTTACTGGACCCATGGCCATTTTGGTAGACTCGGTCCAAGATCTGTTGCTAAATTTGCAGACTGCCACTGACTTTCCATAGGCTAGCTGGACTGCTTCCTCACTCGTGAAATTCAGGGTGGGACTCAAACTCTGCAGTAAGGGTCTTTTCATTACTTAAGTCAGAGACCTCTTATTTCTGGAGGCCCTGATAAAATTAATATTAACCCTTTGAAAGGAATTTATGAAAATATTATTTTTTCTTGAACTAACCTTGTATAATTCTTGAATAGTTCAGGAAGTATGAATGACTTTTTTATCCTGACAGGGGTATACATAGTTCTTGATGTCATAATTTAATAACAGAATTTCTACAGATCTGTGAACACTTTATGCCAATAACTGCATATACTAATGTTTTATGCCAATTTCACATATTAAGTCTTTCGAGTTCTTATTATATTTCATACTAGTAGCAAGAATAGTATACATACTTATTTATATACGATCTGTCACTTCTCAGTGACATAGTACTTTCTCAGCTGTCTTTCAATTTACACTGCAGACTTGATTGTAAATTGCTGTCTAAAAAAGGCTAGCTTAGAGAAGTCTAAGAGTCTAGCTGTTACACTTGTTTCTTCTAATAAGGATCATACAAAATAAAATGGAATCACATGTAGCATACACAGGGCTCTCCTTTGACTCTTGGAAATGGCATTTTGACTCTTGAAATTTGAAAAATATGGTTTTTGACTCTTCAGAATTGGAACCAAAGAGTCAACTTTACTATTACTATAGTAGAAAATTATGTTGACTCTTTGCATTACTTTCAGCTAAGGGTCTTTTTGACCCCCAACTTTTGAAGTCTATGGAGCGCCCTGATACATGGGTTTTCTTTATTGTATAGTTGTAACCTTTTATAAGGACACTTTCTCCTCCGAAAATTTCTTTGAAATCATACAATTTTCCCAAACTTTTCAGTATACTCCTTGAAATTTCATTCTCCAAATTGGTTTCAGATGAGAATTTTTTCTCAAAAGAGGCTTCATCCCGCAGCGCTATTTTAATTCATCCCCATAGTAAGGGCTAGGACACATCCAAAACTTAAAGAAAAGCCCTGTCATTAAAAATTCCCAATTTCATTGCAAAAGGACATACTTTTTCCACTGGTACCTATCCAAAAATGTTGAGATCCCATCGAATCCATTGATAAAATCTAGTGATACATTTACATTGATGTGTTGAATAGCTTTCTGTTGTTTGAAGCCATACATTGATAATTAATTGATGTCTTAGGTACATTTTATGCCCAGTCTGTTGTGTGTTATGTATCCATCACTTGGAAGAATTAAAGCTTCGTTGCTGTAGTATGAAGATGAATTTATTGTCGGATCATCTAGTATTACACAATACATTCACCAGGCAGCAATAATCTTTTAGGCAGTAGAATGCAAATAAGTCGACTCTTGACCAAGTTTCAGGAAAATGGTGCAGTAGGTCCAAGGTTTTGTTTTGTATTGTGCAATTTTATTAAACTGTCAAAGCTGCATAATTTCATGGTCATTGTTTGCATTTATTTTTAGCTTCGGTGAGGTTTGATTTCTTTCATAAGTTATACAACATTTTTCGTTATACTGTTGTCCAATGTACATGTATTTCACAATGCACAACATAATATTTTATAAACATGGGGAATGGAACACTGCAAAACGGTGAAATAAACGAAAAAAATACGATTGCATCCAGCAAACGTGTAATTATTGAGCTTGGACAAGTTCTATTCTGTTGTACATTAAAGTAGGCTGGTCATTACAGGAGATCTGTGCATAGTTAGAGAGGTTGATAATGTACATTTGTATAATTTATGGAATTGATATAGAGTTGTACATGAAAGATATGGAATATCCAGGGGAAATGCATATGGAAAGGTCATGATATTTTGACTCTATGAATGATAAGTACGGCTTTCTATGTATGTTAATATGATACTGTTTTCTCAGAAACAGTCATTATATGGAACCATTAACAGGGGTTTTCTATATGTTTTGGGGATGGTGCCCTAGCCCGGGGATGAAGTAGCGGGTTGAAGCCAAGTTTGGGGAAAAAATTCTTGCCTGGAATTAAATTTCAAGGAGTAAATTGGAAATTTGGGGAAAACTGCACGATTTCAAAGAAATTTTCAGAGGGGATGGCACCCTTTACAGACTACAACTATACATGTATAATAAACACTATTTCAAGGGACTGTAACCTTGCTTTCAGATTTCAGGGGTCATGATACTCCACGGGATGCAGAGCTCATGAAATAAGGGTTCCAACCCCTTGTTTCAGGGGTCCTTGTCATTATTCTCAACTAAGGTTTTTAACCAACCTGTGCCACGAAGTATTTACCATTACGGATATGTTAATTGATAAATGAAAATATTACCATTTATGTTTACAAATTTATGTTTATTTGTCTGAATGTTAACAAAATGTTATGAGATTGACAAAGTCACTAACCAGTATGGGATGAAAATGATTTTAACATTAAGCTTTTATTAACTGTCAATTAACTGGCTAGTCAATATATGTGTACCTCATGTTACTGTTAAAATTGATTTTGAGTATTTTTATGCATCCATGCAAATGTATAAATGTTGGTGTCTAGACCATCAATTTATGCCTATAAATAGAAGTTATATGGATGCTGAATTCTGCTCAGTTACTGGTAAACCCCTGTGTTACCGCAGTCTCTGTGACTGTATTAAATGCATTAAGAAATATTACCATATATGAAATGTATCATAGGCTATATAATTTTATCTGTGAAGTTCTCTTGAAGCAGGAGACTTTAAAAGTACTTCTTTGATACAGTTACAGGGGGAAGCTTTATTTGTACTTCAGATATGCTTCAGATGTGCTTCTTTTGTGACTAGGTAACTACAATGTATTACATATATATTATGTAACTTGTGCTTTCAGGGGTTTTCTTTATGTTTTTTGGGGATGGCGCCCTATAAGCCCTTAATAAGGGGATAAAATAGTGGATTGAACCCTCTTTTAGGGAAATAATTCTGGCCTGAAACCACTTTGGGAATAAAATTCAAGGACTCTCTGGAGTTAATTGGAAATTTGGGGAAAATTGCATGATTAATCAAAGACATTTTCAGAGGGAAGGTGCTCTTAATGGGCTACAACTACATAACATAGACAAGCCCTTGCTTTTCTGCAATATTACATACTATCAGCATCTATTATATAATCTCACGTTCAGAATAAACAGCTTTATGACTTGAATATCCTGATAATGAGCCTGATCTCTGATTTGATGAACAGAATGCTGAAAATTCATGTCCACACATTGCTGGAAGTCTCAGAGTCAGATTCTGTGAAAATTCTGATAAACTGCCAAGATTTCACCCCTGGACCTGATAGCCGACCTTATCAGTCCATTTCCCTATTGGCAATATGGTTTAAAATTTGTATGAAGTTCTCTTAGATAATGTAGAATGGAATGCTCAGTAATGGTATTGATTTGCTGTACAATCTACAGCCACTATGTCTCACCGTTCTATGAGGAGAGGGGGGGGGTACGGTATTACTCTGTATAGGAACTCGGTCTCCTCAATCAATACTCTTGGTGAGTCAATACTGTCGGCATCTATATCTCTACCTTAGATGATCTCTTATGTGTATGTTAATTGCTGAAGCATGGCGCGAAATGAGTAATAAATGATTTAGTGACTGACACATGCTTATGTACACTTAACATATTTGGTATTGGATAGGCAATTACTGTACATGTATCAGACTGCTAGATTTCTATGGTATCATGATAATTGTCAGGTCATTACCTCAGTCCCATCTGTTTATTCATATTTATCAATTGTCCACAGGCTTGTACTTGTTTTGTTATTAATAATATATATCGTGGGTTCACCGCAATAGTGTCGTAACTCATATTGAAATTAGAACAAGTTACAACAGTGTTGCAATGAGCCCTCGATATGTTTATTGGTACACAATTAATGTACTTGGTAATGATGCTCTCACATCTGTTAAGCATTCCTGACCATGAATTCATAATTACTAATCTCATGAGATTGTCCTCAAACTCTATTTTTTAGGATCTTATATTTTTGGTGATAGATCTCAGTTAATTAATCAATAGAGAAGACTGTCAAAGAAGAATACGTGTGCGAGATTACCGGTAGTGCTTATGATAATGTTATCAGTGTTACCATTATGCACAATTTTCACTTCAAGAATTTTTTTTACTTGAGAAAATCTGAATTTTACAGATATTGTGAAATCATGACCAGATGAACATACACAAGATGTACCAGTACTCAGTATTGTCTTGTTGGAAGTACATGCAATGTGTTTGTCATCTGAGTTGACATGACTCACCTACGATCTATGACCCACTGTTTGTTTTGAGTACTACATACTACTGGTGTGGATACTGGGTTATATTATTTATTTAGTTATGTACATGTTGGGCTTTGTTTCCATTTTTTAATAAATAAAATATACCATTGATTTTAAGCTGTTAGTGTTCAATAAATAGAATAACAAGTTTTATTATTGAATGTCAAACACTGTATATATAGCAATTTTGCCCCACCAAGTTATTACTTAATGATGAATTTTATCTATGAAGTACCTTTTCTGCCAATTAAGGCAAATATAAAATTAACAGAAAGGTTTTTATGCCAATTTAATTTAAAAATGTATTGCGTGTATCATAGTATGTTTCTCTAAGACAGAAAATGCAAAAAAGCCATTCACAATTTTGCTTGTTAAAATCTTGTGGTTTAGTGAGAGATAGAATACATTGTACATGTATTTGAAGACAGAATGTACATCATATATATTTTATAGATATTAATATTCTAGTATCTGAAGACAAGACGTCTATTCTGTGACTTAGACTTTTGAAACCAGTTGTCCAAAGTAGTAAAAGTCTGTGACTATTCACTATATGTGAAATATGGCAATTGTTTATTATTGCATGCTTATACAAAGCAATTTTACTTGTTCTGCTGGTTAAGAAATTTGCTTAAGTTATAGACTCACTTGTTACATGTTTTTACTGCCCCGCTTCCTTTCCCCTTCTGTCTGTCCCCTATTGCTGTTTGCCTTTCCAGTGAATGTAATATTAATTCCATCATCTTTATCTATTTTCAGAACATGGTGGACAATCACAGGGCAATACGGCAACATACTACCAATAGACTGGTCCCAATCCTATGCACGAAAATTACAAGAAAAAGCTCTTAATCTTGGAGAAAGAAAGGTAAGCAGTCCGGCTGAATGTATTACATGTAGAGCCCTAGCTGACAGACATGCTTTTGCATATTAAACTGTGCTAGATCTGCATTTTTTTCCATTAAATAGAAATAGACAGCATATTTAGCAGAAAAGCAGATAAAGAATCTATAATTCCTAGACAAATTCTGGTTGATGGATTTATCATGGTTGCTATGTTTCTTCCAATCAAAATATTCCTTGTTTCAACTTACATTATGATAGATCTATGTCAGTTTTCTATGGAGCCGAAATTTATTTATGTTCAGGTTGTCTGAAACAAAATAGATTGTGTCAGGGGTGACAATATACCGGAAATGTCCGTCCTGAAAGAGCTATGATTTCTGAGCAAAATAAAATTTATTTGATGAAAATATCTTAAGAAATGGCAAAGTTATGGTCAATTAAATCTGCTCTGAAGGATTTACTTTAATACAAACTGATTAAATATGGAAACAATGTGGTTGTTACTAGGCCTCTTTGTTTGGTCAACATGGTTGGCAGGGTATGATTTTCAGGATTTTTAATTTGGCTCTATATTGACACCTCTGGTGTTTTCATTGATTAGCTTCTTTTTGTCTTAATTCATTAATACAGTCATGTACTACTTCCAGGATTTGTTCTTCTAGTACTTAATTAATTTTTGGTTGACATCTGGTTTAACTTTCCATGTTTGTTATATATTCACTCTGTAATTGCAGTGAATCTGTTGAAATGGTTCCCTTATATGAGCAGTGATTTTTCACCTTCTATAACAGAGGCCTATTATAAGCCTCTTCCCAATTGAAATTTCTTTAAAATCCTGCAGTTTTCCCAAAAATCCAAACTTGCACCAGCTATACAAATCAGCAATTTTAGGGATAAATCTTCTCAAAGGCCTCTTCCCAATGAAAAGAGAAAAAACACTAAAGGAGATTTTTTACACATCCAAGAAAAGTATGCTTTTAAATACACTTTAGAGATTTTTACGTTTATACAGACAATTCATTACAGTTTTGTATGCTCTTTTATTACTTTACTTCACACTTGATAAAGGAAAGAAAGCCAGGCATTAAACAGTGTGTAAGGAAAGGTTTCACAAAATCATATTTTAGAAATTGGCCTGTTCAATTTGAGCTAATTCATAAAATCACCTTTCCTTTGGGAAAAATACCAAAAATTGTGGAAAATGGTCACATTTTGTATTTGAAATGTATTGTAAAAATTCCTTGCCAATGCATGCAAATGATATGTACATTTCTTACTCTGTTGTATTCTGACATAATGTAACTGTATTAAATACACAAATATAATATGCAAAATATATGATACATATGTAATGAGTCTGCAGTTACATTGTATATGAGCCATACATTGGCTGATAATCATATAATTTTCATGTTTTATCAACATAATTTGTTCTGCAACTAAAACTTTGAGCGATGTTGAAGAAAAGATATAAATATATTTATTATTCATTCAGATCTCAAATGAAACATATTTTAAGTTTGTATTCAAGTAAGAGCATGCAATTATGTTCCAGTTACATTTAAAATGGTCAGTTCAAGAATTCATGAATTCAAGTCAGTGTTTTTTATGAAGTTCATGATGATGAATATTTCGGACCATTTATGAACTAATTCATGATTCTTTTTTCAAATTTTCTGCCTGAATCATTTTGTTATATAAATTCATGAATTCAAACATTTCGGGTCAATGATTTTATCTCTCATCTTTATAGCTCATGAACTTTCTTTTGAACTTTGGAACAGATGAGTGGCATTGTTAAAACCTACACTGTATAAACTATGATTTAACCAGAAACAACTTACTTTTTACACAGTTTGATCATTTTTTGTTGTGGAGTTTACCTGATTCCATTCTCCTTCGCCCCCTCTTCTATTGTAACTTTTACAATGAGTCGAAATGCTTAGATTTTTATCTCTTGGAGGATGGAATATTCTCATTGAATAGTAAAGATCTCCATTAAAAGTCAGGGATTTTGTTGTTCTAGACAAGATAGTAGAATTCTGTTGTAATTTGTACAGAATTCTGTTGTTGATGCATCTTGATGTGTTCAGGAGAAGTTTGCTTAAGTTCTACATGTAATCGTTCAACAAATTCCAGACTTAAATTGCTTTTCTATTCTCGAAGGTTTTGTGCAGCACTTAAGGTAACAATGCATCTGTTACGAAAACTGAAGTACCGGTAATGTATTTTCGAGTCAAATCCTCATGATGAGTGCATTCGTGAAAATTGTATATTTAGTATGTTGTCAAAAGGGAAGAAAATTCTTTTGTAAGAATTCAGAATTTATGGTGTGATATCTTACCATGGTTTTCATAATAATTAACATTACCTAACATTACCAAAGTTTCTTAATGTGCCTGTCCCCGCTATTCAAAATGGCGGAATAGCATTAAGTGTTTTACCCCTGTCCATCCAGACTGTTCAAACTTTGGTCTCTGAGCGATAACTCAAGAAATACTTCATGCATTCGTTTCATTATACCCCTGTAAACGAAGTTTGAGGGGGTATATTGGAGTCACTCTGTCGGTCAGTCGTTGGTCGGTCGGTCCGTCTGCATAAAGTTTGTGGAGCAAACTACTTCCACATTTTTTAAGCTATTGCAATGAAACTTGAAATATGTTATCACCATGAAGTGTAGATGTGCAAGACACAATTTTCATGCCCAGCGATTCACTCATTGCTGAGTTATGTCCCCCTGAACTTAGCTATATAGTGTACTATTGCAGTATTAGTGCCAAAGCGGCGGCAGCGGTATAAGTCACCTCTGTGACAGCTCTAGTATTTTACATGGTGTATAATAATAATAAAATACAGGTCAAGTTTCACAAGATTTGTGGCCCCTTTTTGACTTAGCTCTAAGTGGGGCTATTCATGCCCTCTGGACACATTTCTAGTTTGAAATCTATATCTCAAGCTGTTGGGTGAGCAGTAACGTAGTTGTTTGATAAGTTCCCTTACTAGTGATCTCTAGATTTAAGCCCGGCTCACCACTGTGAGGTTGAATCGCATCGGGGAACAAGTTTCTCATGTGAGGAAGCTATCAAGCTAGCTTACAGAAGTGCTCCAACCCAGAATTTTAGCACTGGGTAGGTAGGTAGGGATTTTTAAAAAAATAAATAACAATAGTAAAAAAAAATATTTAACTTATTTGTTACGATTTTGTGAGTAGGTACAAGATGTAGGAGCACTCCAAAGTGATACACTTGCCATAATTTGAAATAATGAATGTCTGGAATAAAAGAATATAAATTGATGATTAAATAGCATGAGCAACTTCTGTCTGTTTTGCAATTTATTCTGATCTTTAAGATCTTTGTCTGAAAATACTGACATTAGGTCATCCTAAAAAATTCTAAGTTAGCTAGGTTACGCTACTGACTCAGTAAAAAATCCATGACCCAAAATATTTTTTTATGATTTTGACAAAAAAAAATTACAAGTTTTCTATTTCTTTGCTAATGCTAATGGCATCAAACCTGTTTCAGCTTGTACTACATGTAACAGTTCCAGTTTAATAATAATAGGGAATGACTAATCAGTAATGTCTGACTATATTACCCAGACATACCATTAAATTTTCTTTGATGTTGGATTGGCTTCACTTAATAAATGTGTGTATTGGATTATATTAACTTATTACCAGTACCACTGTACAGTAAAACCTGGATAATAAGACAATCTTTTAGAAAATTATCGCAATATTGTGGGGATCATAATTTTATTATTGTGGTCTCATTTGGCCTGGTAAACTTCATGTTCACTGATGAATAAGCTTATTTTCTACTAAGCCCCTAACATTGTTTACTGATTCCTAAATAAGCTTATTTTCTAGCCCCAAATTGTTTACTGGTTCCCAAATATGAAACAAGCTTATTTTCTAGCTGCTAAAATTGTTTACTCATACCTAAAAAAACGTTTACTGCTACCCAAATGAGCCCCTTTTCTAGCCCCTAAAGTTGTTTATTGTTAGCCATATTTGTTTGTTTGTTTATTTGAGTTTTTACAGTCAGAGTCATATGAGGGACTGTTCATCATTCCTAGGAAGAACCAGGACGCCATCCTTCGTAAGCAACTGCCTACTTTCTCACAGAAAATGTGGCTCAAACCCATGACCCTCTATTAGTGAGAGGTTACTGTGATTTAAAGTCAGCAACCTTAACAACTCAACCATGGAGGCAGGTCTCTGTTACCAATAAGAATCTATTTTCTTACCTCTAAAGTTGTTTACTGATACCTAAAAGAACCTATTTTCTAACCCCTTCAGTTGTTCACTGTTAACCAACGGAGCTTATTGCCTCAAGCTGCTGATGTCAAAATCCAAGGTAAAAAGATATTTTGGGATGATGCTTTCCTCATAGTCGTATTTTCAGAAAAATACTACCTACCCTATTTTTTGGGTGAAGAAATCTTTCTTTTCTTACCTGATGAAGTGGACTTATTATGCCCCCGCAAACAAAGTTTGAGGGGGGATATTGGGAGTCACTCTGTAGGTCGGGCAGTCAAACCATCAATCCACATACTATTTCTGGAGTTTGTGGAGCGAACTACTTCCATAATTAATTCCATAACGATTGCAATGAGATTTGAAATATATTCACCATGAAGTGTAGATGTGCTAGACACAATTTTCATGCCAAGTGATCCACTCATTACAGAGTTATGTGCCCTTGAACATAGACATAATAGTGTACTATTGCAATCTTAGTATCAAAGTGGCGGCAGGGATATTAGTCACTTCTGTTATAAAGCTCTTAAGTTATGATATTGTTGGGGCATAGTAGTGAGGTTTAACCATACATTGATTTCGGCTTCTGATGCTGGTTATGTTAATGTATTTAACTTGTTTAATTACCTACCAGGTTTATAGGATAAAATAGTTGCTGTATGAATTATTTATTTATGTTTTTTATGAAGGTAGCCTAAATGACCCCCAAATGATTGTTTTTAACTTTTAACTGTTGTAGAATTATTTAACTTGATAAAAAAAAAGAACTGTAATTATTCTTAGAAGTTATTTTTCATAAGAAGGGATTTTTTATGATAAAGATGATGAAAAACATTTTTAGAGAATTAATGGTATTAGGGGTTGTGGTTATGGTGTCTGGTTTGTTATTACTAGCCCCTAATTACTGTGTGTTTGAATCCCACCCAGGGCCAAAATTTCACAAATGAGAGAGCTTGATAGCTCTACTAAGGTGTGATATTGTTTTAAAATGGTTGACCGTCTCTGTGGTTGAGTGGTTAAGGTAGCTGACTTCAAATCACTGTTAGCAATCACTGATAAAGGGTTGTGGGTTTGACCCCAGCTATCGACTGAGTCTTTATTATATGAGAAAGTAGACAGTTGCTTACGATAGATACCGTAGGTCAGTCAAGTACTGGTCCTTCCCAGAAATGATGGTTAGGTGAACTGTCCGTCTCATATATGACTGCAATTACTATTGAAAAGGGGCTTAAAACAAACAAACAAACAAAACATTATCATAAAGGGTCTTCAAGACTTTACTTCCTCCACAGTTAAAGGTAGAAAGTCACTGAAATACACTGGCTGTTGGTATGACGTTTAAAACCCCATTTGAAAAAAGACAAAAGGTCACAAATCTTAGCCCCTAATAAATTGTTTAATGTGCCGCTGTAGTGGAAGCAAGACTAGTCAGTAAAGTATAACTTCACCTTTTTTGTGGTAAATTTAAAAAATACACATCATTTATAAAATTACCATGTCTGGTTTCAGACTGGCTCTGTTACACTGTTTCTATAGCTTCAGCAATCATTTTATATTTGGCAGAAGACTTCAGTCGGACATTCACATGCAAATTTAATGCTTTAAATCTTCTACTTTTAATAGTTGATTATTTATAGGCGAAATAGAATACTTTCCTCTGATAAATGGATTGCTCGCTGAATCTGTTATCTTCTTTGAATGGCTGTGTCCCAATAAATGTAAAGTAATCAGACCAGCTGTAAGCAGTATATGTATAATGATATGTCTCCTAAAAAACAGCCCTCTCCTAATTAATGCACCTAAGAAAATTTCTTCGTTTAAAAAAATGATCAATTATCGTGAAGCTCCATTATTTCTTTAGTCAATAATTAAATTATACCCAATGTAATAAAAAGCTTTTGAAACAACAGGCTGACAAATCTTTTTTAAAAAAAACACTAAAAGTTGCATGAAACATCTCAGAGGCATTGGGAAGAAGCCTAATAAGCCTGTTGATTTTGGGAAGAATTATCACTAAATTTGCTGATTTGGGAAATAAAAAATCTGGTATAAGCTTGGACTTTTGGGAAAACTGTATGATTTTAAAGTAATTTTCAATTGGGAATGGGTCTTTAATAGGGCGTGAAAAAACATGACTGCCTGGGGCATTAAAAATGAGATATTTGGTATATGTTTCGATCATTGTTGAGACAGAATCTTAACTGTACGATCATCATTGATTCATTGCTAGACTGTTGCTAACTCATGCTTTCTATAAACTGATGAATTAATATCGGTGAATTTATCTTGGCATAGAATCTGGATGAATATATTGCTGATGCGTCAGAAGACTGGTGCTGTGATATTCATTCATAATTTGAATAGATCACAAAGCACATTCAATAAAATTAGTTTTTCCACTTTTGTTGCTAAACCAGTCTGATGTGGTGTACATATAAATAATAATAAATATATTGATGTTGGTGTTTATGCTGTTGAAGTCTGAGAGTTGAATTAGATGAGTGATTGCATATGAATTAAGTTTGGAATGTCTCATCGCTCTGTTTGTTTTGGGATTAACATAGCACTAAAAGCTGCGGACATTTGGTGACTTTTCCTGATTTTGTTTCATTTCGTTTCATTTGGTTTAATGCCATTCTTCAAGACTGGTTCACCAAACCAGTTTTCATGGACTGTGTTCTTACTTGTCCATAAGGAATCGGCAACTTCCCCACATAATTAAGGATGAAAATGAACATTGTTTTTTAGCCAAAATTACATGAAATTTTGTATGTACTCTTTTTGGTCCACTAAAAGTTCATTCGGTCCATTAAAGTCTGCATTTTCACTGGCCCGAATGTCCGGTGCTTAAAGATGTTTTTCGTAAAAACTGCAGAAAGGCGTGACCTGCCGGGACAGGGATTTGAACCTGCAAAACTGGGTTATTAATCCAGCGTACAAACCACTGGGCCATGGACAATTAGCTTTACAGCTTTCATGGTGTTGAAAGACCCCAGATGTGCACCTGAACTGCTACTGACCTTACGTAAACTAGCTAGGCAGCTTCCTGATAATATATGTAAAGTGTCTTGACCATTGTAGTGTATCAAATTCAAAGTAATGATGGGGCAAGTGATTACTAGCCACTCTGAGACCATAACCAGGGCCTTTTTTCCAAATATTGGGAAGGGGCCCTTGCCTTTCATTTTGGGGAATTCAAGTGCGAATTTTGGCCAAATTTGGAGGTTAAACTACGAAATTAGAATAGTATTGTCACTTTGGAAATTTCTTTCCCCAAATTGGGAAAAAGAGCCTTTTTGCTATTGGGAAGTCACCGAATTTCGGCCTCTGTTATAGAAGGAAATAAGGCCCTGATAACCTCTCAGTCTCTTCTACGAAGGCCCTTATCATGATTAAGATTTATCCCTTACAATATATATATGCTGCATTTTAGCAACAACACTTTCTGTGTTTATTTATCTCACATACAGTCAGCATAATTGGTTCAAGAAAATGTGATAAATATACCAGTCTATTACTATTGGAAATTTATTTATAATATTGCTTGGACTCACCGGGACTATTTGATTTGGTTTTATACTTGTGTCTGATGTTTCTGGCACTCAGAATGCTGTGTGAACAGAATGAGGTTCTAAGATTGGAAACCGGCCTAACAAACTCAGGCTTCTGATTGGTTAGTTCTGTTAGCTGTCATAAAATTGACCAATCATATGGCTTCTTTCTGAAACTGGTTCCTGGATAGTTATATTTTTTTCATTCAATGTGAGGAGATCAAATCCGAACAAATACACACTGAAATACATCTTATGTACGTTATTTTGAAAACAATTAGCAAATCCTGATGCTCTGTTTTTCTTAATTTGAATCAATGGCTCTCTTGTGTGCGTCTGTTTTTAAGTTTTAACCAGTATGAATTAACATTGTACAATAAGGCTATTTCTTATATGTTGCCGAAATTCAGAATTCTACTGTGGTACATTAACCTACATTGTTAACAGATGTTTTAGTATTGTATTAGCTCTTCAAACAGCTGTTTGGTGCTTACTGTATGCTGTATTGAATGAGTAAATAAGAAAGATGGATGTAAAACTACCATAACCCACTGCTGACTAAGAAATATTTACTGCAGTTATGCACTGAATGGTCTAAATGTTCATATTTGTTTGATTTGTACTTAGTGGTTAAACATTTGTGTTTATCTGAACCATACTTTGTACACAGTGAACCATATACATACATGATTCCTTTATACAATTAGTCTGGTATTATTAAGTTCAGTTAAGGCTTTTGCCATTAGGGGTTGATCGTCAGACAGAAAATTGTTCAAACTTGCTCCCCCCCCCCCACCCCCCCACCCACCCCCCCCCCCCGATACATTGGATACATTGATCTGACTGATGTAATGTTGAATACTTTCAGGCACTTAGTGTTAACTAGTTCTTGTCTAGAAATTTTGTTTTGTTGTTGATTTTCCTATTGATTCCCGTGTATATTCAGATTGTAATCTTAATTTCCTCTGAGATTCAAAGGGAAGTAACTCAGGTAATATTTGAGTTATTTCAAGAGTTATCTCCAACAAAGAAAGTATTGGTACAATTGTATATACTGTTTACCATAATAAAGATTGTCAGTGACTTTTGGCAAGCTCTCTAGTTACCCTATGTAATTCCATTCTTGTATATTTAACTCCATACAGTATTTATACACAGCACTTCAGGAAACATTTGAAGTATTGGTGGAACAATACAGAGAGATATCTGATGCTCTTTAGTATGACTAGTAGATATACATGGAGTTTTCTGCTAAGTTTACCAATACAAGATGGTCATTAGAAGTCTGGAATGCCTTTGTTTAATTCATAAAAAATTGCTTGTAACGGCTCCCAGTTGAGTATTCCTTCCAATGGGGGCCATCCTTTGTTTGTTTGCACTAACCCTACCCAGAAATTATTCAGTGGATAGGTGAGTAGGAAATTTTTTTTTTGATTTTTTTTGTTTATATTTATATAATAAACTATAAATACAAGTATAAAAAAAAATTCCCACAAAAAGTCAAAAAACAGTTGGGTAGGGGCCTTTTTGGTGAGTATGTAGCGTTACTGCAAACAAATCTTTTTTAAGGATGGCCTAGTCAGAGGTCAAATCTTGTACATTTACTTAGTCTTTGATTTCCAATCCTGTGTTATTCATATCATAGAGGAAAATTTGTTGCTTTTGGGTTGTGGAGGAACAGGCTTATGATTATGAGTATGTTGTGTGGTAGCTGTAGTTAAATCATCTTCTTACATTGTAAGTAACTGCAACACTGAAGTATTTTGTGGTCAATAAGAAAAGGGAATCAAATTATAGGAACAAACAAACACAGATGGTAGGGTTGAGTATCAATTAAAATTATAAATACGATATTTGTATCGATACAGAATGATCGATATCCGATATATCATTTGATGTTCTATACATATGAAATAAAAACAGAAATACAAATGTACTGAGAAACATTGACTGTATTGGCACACGGGTACTTGACACAAAATCAAATTTTGGCTGCATAGGATACTTATATACCTAATGATAAGGGAAGGTACCTAACGTTAATGCAGCAGGCATGCCAAACACTCATGCAGAACTGCAAAAAGACTAATATTTTCTTCTTGTGGTTGACAACAGGTAGATTTTATATAATGTGTCGCAACTTTTTATTTGACGAAAATTCACAAAACGCACACAGTATGGTCCAAAACATTTTGTTTTGATCAATATTTGTTCGATACGTTAATGTTCGATACAATATATCAACCGAACCCTATATACCAGTATTCGATACGATACATGAACCGGTACTCAGCCCTAACAGACGGTCAATAAATTTCATTTATTTCTTTTTAAGATCTGAAGTTGTCTATTTTCAGTCACCTGAAGCTGTGAATCTTGATTTATCTGATGATGATGAGCTGACTACCGCAATGGACTATCATTCAATGATTATCAACAGCCATCGTCATAACGATGATGATCATGTGGTAACAGCTGATGAAGTTATCAGTGAGCTCGAGATGATGATGGAGGTATGATATGGAATACAATTTTGTTTTTAGTCAAACTAACAGCCAGTTTGAGAGGGGGTATATTGGAGGCACTCAGTCGTTGGTTGGGCAGTTGGTCTGTCCCCTACTATTTGACAAGTTTGTGGAGTGAACTACTTCCACATTCATTGCAATGAAATTTGAAATATGTCATCACCATGAAGTGTAGATATGCTAGGCACAATTTGCATGCCCAGTGATCCACACTTAAATAAAAGTCATTCCAGATTTATGTGCCCTTGAATTTAGCCATAATAGTGTACAATGGCATTCTTAGTGTCAAAGCAGCTGCGGGGTATTAGTCACTTCTGTGATAGAATTCCTTTCATGTATATACATGTATATTACTATAATTATGTAGGACAGTGAAGATAGAAGTGAATCAGAACCAGAGTACCCTGAGATGCCAACCTCACCATACGCCAAAGTAAAGGAGACTCTAGTAGAACTACCCAAATATCCCATAGAAGGTAGTGTACCTACTAGCATAGATAAAATGGTTACTATAGATACTGGACATGTTGTATCAAAACTTTAAGAAAAGTAGCTTAAGATTGATATATTTGAAATATAAAATGATTACCTAAGAAACTCGACTCTATCCAAGTAGTATTAAATATGAATTAGACTCACTTCCAGGTTGCCAACAGAAAATCTTGTCGACATATAAAACTTACAAAAAAGTTGCAAATTGACAAAATGTCAATTGCAACATTTTACAACTGTTTTGACTTTCATTGTAGACCAAAGCATTGTAGTAAATAAGCACAGATATTTAGGGGTAGGGTATGTTTAAAAATCTCAAAATGAAAGCAATTTGAATAACATATTTAGGCCTCCACTTCGGTAGATCACATAATGAGGTTGAAGGTCAAAATTGGTGGTTCATAGAAGATCATATAAATTATGTCTACACTTTCTTTAAGTGAAAACAGATGTTGACAAACACAAAACTCTCACGATTTCAATTCACCAAAAAAATTTATAAATGGTAATTTTTCAGAGTTAAAGGGCATGTCCAATACAGCGCTGAATGAATTACTAAATGATTATGAGCTGACTATAAAAGAATTATCGGAAGTTCTCGTTCAAGAATTAGCTTTACGTGATGAACTGGAATATGATAAGGAGCTAAAAAATCAGTTTATTTCTCTACTGCTGAATATACAAAAGAAACGAAGAGAAGCAAAAGTGGACAAAAAGCGCAAAAAGAGTAAAACGCAACAAGTGACGAACAGCCCCACTGCGGGGAATAATAACGGTAGTCCTACAGTAGAAACTGGACCAAGTGTGGTAAGTAGAAAAATTGTGTTATTGAATAAACGTGGCACCCCCCCCCCCTCCCCCCGCCGCAGGGTCAGCCTGATGGTTAGAACTTTATTGTAACTCTATGGAGGTCATGATGGTTTCAAGCACTTGAGCACAACTATTATTTCTTGTTCACTGTAACCTCTCACTGTTAGAGGGTCGTGGGTTCGAGTCCCGCTACTGACCATGTCTTTTTATGTGAGAAAGCAAGCAGTTGTTTACGGGGGATTGGAGTCTAGTACTGGTTCTTCCCAGGAACGATGGTTAGTTGAACTGTCCGTCTCATGCGACACTGACTGTTGAAAAGGGGCGTAAAACTCATTATAAACATACAAACAAAAAATGTTACTTACTGACAATGTGACCATGGACCAGGAAAATTATCCTGTTCTGTTCACGTTTAATTGAAACATGTGTGAAAGAAATAATGTTACTGTTAAATCATCTTAGCTTAATTACTTACAGTAACTGTTTTAAATATGTTCAATGAAATGATGCACATTATAAAAAAAAAAAAATTTGTTGTAACAATTTAAGACCACTGCAAACCAATGTTTAAATGATAGAGGTTTGTAGCTTGCCTGTGTGTGGCATTTTAGAGATGATTCTTCATATGGTTTTCCTGCTGTAATCTAAGACTTCATGTCTGATAACATGTCTGGCTGCATCTTTTTTTAATTGATGCATGGAATTTTCAAATTTCTAATTAGAAAAACCCACATTGGAGAGGTTTCGTAATTAGAAGAAGTTACATAGAATTTTTGCTGAAGATAATGATACAAATTTTAGCTGACGATTGTATCGAGATTAAGGTGATTTTGGGTAAAAGGGGTCCTGATTAGGGATTTCACCATGATTGGATACCAGTGCATAAATGTTTTATATTCTAAGTTTATATTCTAAATTTTAGATTAATAAGGAAATTGATATCTTTAATAAATAGTATTTCTTTTGTTTTGTTTCGTTTGAATTACTTACATGAGTTTGTTCAAGCCACTATCAGTATTACTGATTCAAATTTTATTTTCATATTTTTCAGTTCCTTAGTACAGTAATCCCCTACCATCCTCATCAAGGGCCACCCAGCTCGGAGCAATTACAGATTTATATTAAAAGTATGTATTATCATGTCTTATTTGTAAGTTGTACCTTGCTAAAACAAGATTTTGTTAAAGAAGGGATTATGTTCAGAGCACAGATCTATACAAGTAAATTTGATGGCATTCATTAAGTATTGATCTGGACTGGAAGGTATTTGGTTTTCAAAAAAAAATCAGTGGGGTTTAACATGGCCCCAACAGACAGGGTCATTTGTCGATTACTTCATAATGAACGGTAGAGGAAGACCTGAGTCATATACTTGGCTAGTACCACTGACCATCTGTCAGTAAGCTGGACACTTTCCTCACATATGAACTTTGGTCCTGGTTGGGATTTGAACTCGTAGTAATTAGGTACTCATGATAACAAGTCAGAGACCATATAACCACTCAGCCACGGAGGCCCCTGTTTAACTTAGTATACTGTTTCCTGGTATATTTTAGATTATATGAATGCCAGTAAAGACTTTTGTTTCGTTAACATATATTGTAATATGCCATTTTTGTTTGTTTTTCAGTTTTACGAGCTATTAATGAAGACAGTCCTACCGTACCCTCTTTACTTACAGACTACATTCTTAAAGGTATCATTTGTTTGATGTTACGCAATATTTCAAATTTGCTGTGCAAATGTTGCATAAGTCTAGACAAGGTCATGTATTACAGTAACTGTAATTTATATCTGATAAATGCAGGTACAGTAACGCCTGTGTTAGTGGCTACCTCAAAATAAAGACCACCCAATGAATAAAGGCCATTCAATTAAAAAACGTTATTGATTATTTAGAAAAAAACACCTCTGAATAAAGACCACCTCTCAATAAAGGCCAAAAGGATACTTCATACTGGATACAATATTACAAGTTTATCATTTTAATCATTGTACATGGATATTTGTCTAAACTTACCCTATTTTCTCCTTTGCAGTATTATGCCCAACGTAGAAACATTATGTGCCAACATGGACCAGTCATCCTTCAAAGTGCAAAGTGCAATATTTATACGTAGCTTGTAGAATCTCGCATCATCTCTGTTTGGATTTTAAAAAACTGTTGTGTGTGCTAAGAAAGACTGAAAATAACAAATAAGTTTGTTTGGAGTGCTAGTAAAAAAATCCCTACCTACCTACCCAGTGCTAAAATTCTGGGTCGGAGCACTCCAAACAAACTTATTTTTATCTTCAGTCTAAGCTGTAGATGATTGTGTGTGTTAGACCTGTTAGTATGAACATGTAAGTCTGAGTATTTCTGTTAAATGCGTAAAATGCTATTTATGAACTGTCTGTTTTGCTTATTGTTATATCAAATCCTGTACATAGATTTATGACCATCAACTTAAAAGTGAGGGCTAATATGGCCTTGCTTCTTTTTTCAGTTCCCGTATTATTTTGAACTTACGAGCTTGATAATTTCATTGAATATTCATGATCATTAGCCTCATGCTGATGCATAATGGGACAAAATAGTCATGGACTTAATTGAATATGAGATGATTTTTCACCTGTTGATTACAAAAACACCATTTATTACGTGTATACAAGTGTTACCTTGATCATACCATTATGTACATATATACATCCTTCTCTCATACCATTCTTGTGTGATGTTGTACAATACTTTGACCACTCACTTGTAAGCTACAGCTGAATGATATATGTTATTATTATAAACAATCGTTAGTTGATATTTGAACTTGAATCTTCTGAACTCTTGATTGTATAATATCCTATCACATTAAGGGAACATTTTAAATTCCTTGAGATTGTTGGGCAGTCACAGCTGTACACTCTGCATCATAACATAAAATGTTTTGAGTCGAAGCATTGCTACATAGATAAAAAAGAACTATATGTTTGGTACGGTCTTGTACAAATACTTGTTGATTCTTGGACTTAACTGAGTTACCTCAGTTTTCAAACAGGGCGACCATCTTGGTCATACATCGTGAAGTTAATACAATGGTAAAATTCCTTGAGAGTCTATGAGATTTGCCTCCGATGTCTCAGTAAAATTGTTTAGATATGTTAGTATATATAATATCTACTGGTATAAATTACTCTTGTAAATTTTTTGTCTTATACAAATATTTTGCCTTAAGATTTTTAACTTAGCATTGAAACATCAAATGCATATAGAGCTGTTGTTTTGTGTAAGAGCCAGAATTTTATGTTTCGATATTATTATATAAAAGTATTTACGTGAGTTAAATTTTATTTTGTTTTTTAGCTTTCTTACCTCATTGTACAAAATTGTTATTTTCCTTGTATATTCTGACGTCATATTTTTAAGTCCATGTGTTTTCGTTTTATTCTGATCCTGCCATATTTTCTAAGAGTAAGATTTTGTTATGTTGAATAATTCATGTCATAGAATATTTTCTAACTGAAACTGTACTAAAACTTCATGAAAATCTCATGATACATTGTAATACACAATGCTTGTAAAATGTTTTATATTTGATTATTGAATTATGCTTTAAAGAAATGCATATCTCTAGAAAAGCATGTCCTAGTGACAAGTATAGGGAAAAGATGCCTGCCTCTGCCCCTCTCTGCAAATCTAAGAGCTTGAGAAATTTTGTCAATATATTGGTAAATCGTACGGTAGCCTTTGTCTAATTTTGAATAATGCGGAACAATAAAAATGTGTTAAACAGCTTTAAAGTGTGTGTCTGGTAAAATTAGGGGACTGTTTTTTGAATACATGAATGTGTAATCGTTTTCCGTCTGCTTGTTTTGTGGTGTCGGTACTTATACGTCTGCTTGTCATGTTGATCATTCCTGTAAATAGTTTCAATTCTATCCTTACCAAATATTGTGCAATGCAAACTTTAAGGGCTGTGAATAGATTTTTTTTTGGTTTATCTTTTTGTTGTGTGTACATTATTATGATGTATGGACTTCATTTGTGATGTTCATCAGTGTATTAAAGCAACAATCAATACTGACGTCAGAGTTAGAGGCTAGTTCCCATGTATAATTTATCTAGATGATTATCGCAATACACTATCAGTGAATATATAACTCATCCCGATTCATTGACCAGAATTGGTTGTTCGGAATAAGCATTTCAGATCGACCTTTTTCATGAATTCTTTTCATATGCTGACAACTTAGGCCATCCTCTAAAAAACAATTTGTTTGAAGTAATGCTAACTTCTCACCAAAAAGGCCCCTACATAACTTTATTTGGCCTCTCAGGCATTCTGACATGTAATTTGGGTTCAATATAAAAATTAAGTTGGGAAAAAAATATTTTTTACCAGTACCTAACTACCCACTGAAATTCTCAAAGTAGGGTTACCCCGAGCAAAAAATTGTTTAAGTATGGCCTTAGTGTGCTGCCAATTGCGCTAGCTTGATTTAATAACAATTTTGTGATTTGGATATTAATCAGAAAAAGCTACTGGAAATCGATGTTCTGATACATCTTGTTTTTTATTTAAATTTTTACGTGTGACCTTGTATGTGGCGAAGATCATGACCTCTGACCTCCGAAATAATGATACAGGGTGAGAGAAATATCTCATGTCATTTCATAGATTAGATTTTTTTATTATTATTTTATTGTTTTAATTGTGGTGAATTGTGATGAAATATATCTTTGTGATTAGTGTTAAAATTTATTGTTGTTGTTGTTATTGCCTGATAATATATATAACTAAATCCTGTTGATTATTTACAGTTACATACAAGGTAGAGGGTTGTTTGAAAGGATTATATTACCCCCCCCCCCCCCCTCCCCCTTTTTCCCTTTTTAGAGTTGGTCATATTTTAATTTTACCTAAGCGTAACAAATAATGATAAAAATTTGAATGTATATTGGGTACTTAATCAATTAACTTGTAAAATATTTATGTGCCTGCTATGAAATAGCTGTGTTTGTGCTTAAATCAAATGTTTTTTCAAGCTTTGTTAGATTTTTGTAAGATCTTCAAAAAAGTTTCCAAAGATTTTTTCTGCGTATTGATGTACATTAATTGATATTCATGAACTATATTTGCCTTACCTTCTTTAAGCTAACGGGTGTGGATTAAGATATTTTACATGATTTTTCAAAGTATCGATATTTGTAATTCATCGTTTTATATACTCCTCTGTGGTCGAGTGGTTGAGGTCACTGACTTCAAATAACTGTAACTTTAGCCCAGCTACCGACCATATCTCTTAATGTTAGAAAGTAGGCAGTTGCTTACAGAGGATGGGAGTCTAGTACTGGTTCTTTCCAGGAACGATGGTTAGGTGAACTGTCCGCCCCATATGACTCTGACTGTTGAAAAGGGGCATTAAACTCAAATAAACATCAAACTACATTTTATATACTAGAGCTGACTATCTAAGCTCGCTATTATACATTCATGAGATCATGTTAAGCAATATAAATATGACATACAGCGGCCATTTTTTATTTGTTTTTAATATACATGTCTTGTTAGTTTCTTTTGTAGATTTTTAACTACATAGGGTACTTTTAAAACATGCTGTTGTTTATTGTTTTTTTTGTATGATGTTTCTATAGGTTGTTTCTTGTGCAATATACAGATGAGTACATATACTTATGTGTGACTGTTATTACCGTATAATGTACAATATCTGATTTTGTGAAATTTGTTTCATTTTTTGTGTAAAATTTTGTCAATAGTTACGGTACGTGCAATCTGATATGTAATATAAAACCAAAAGTTGAACTATTTGAATATGTGTCGCAAAATTCTGAGTAGCATACTAATGATTTTTTTATAAGAAATCATTTATGAACTACCATTGTTCTTATGTGACAGATTAGTAAAACCTTTATACTGTGTCAATGTGAAGTTACCAAAGAATGGATGCTGTTTGGTGTCTTTTGAAGCTTTGATAGAATGCTCGCTTACAAAATTATGTTATTATTTAGAGCATCAACAAGTAATTTACAATCAGTTTCAGTTCAGGCAGCTTTCATATTAATTTGTAATATAAGGCTATCTTTAAAGACTGTTGTTTTTTCTTTGCAGTTGCATGATAGTGGTTAGGTAGGCATTTCTTTTGACAACTTTATATCCTTGTTTTGAAAACAAACGGCTGGAGTAAAGAATGATCTTTTTTTGTCAAAATAAAAAATATTGGGTTCTTGGATTGTTGTCAAGCCAATCTGTGGTTAGCTTGACATAGCAGCCACATTAATTATTGGTTGGGTGTAATTGCTTCTGGACTTCAGTTAATTGGGAAAAATCTTGTCTGAACTATTACTCTGTTATTAGTTGAGGGACTTTGAAATAATTATTCACAAAGGTTCACCATTATGAGAATGCATATCACGTCAAAGTTCCATATGTGTGTAGCTCAAAGGTCAAGGTAACACTCTAAGATAAAAATTGGTCTAAAAACAACTTGTCCAGACCGTTATGATACAACTTTTTCGTCTTTTAACAATAATAGGCTTGACATGGTGCTCTTGTGCTTCTATTCCAATGAGTCGATCGAGCAACTGCAAACCCACTATTCTTTAAGGATGGCCTTTTCAGTCATTTATTGCATCATACCAATGTGACTCTTTTATCAGTAATGTTTAATTATTATATTGAGAAAATAGGCAGTTGCTTACAGAGGATAGGAGTCTAGTACTGGTTACTCCCAGGAACTGCCTCATATGACTCTGACCGTGGTTATAACTTGATATAAACAAACAAACAAAAACTAATTATATTGTTGATGCATTCAGCTTCAAACTTAATTTTCCTATAATAATAAATCAAAAAGCATCATAAATTACTGCTATTACAGGCTGAATTTAAAATGAAAGTCGTGTACTGTCTAAATTACAATTAATACAATGTCTGACACTTAAGCTATATCCTAGTTTGTTTTAATTTATGACAAAACTGCCTTTTGTAAAAAACATATTAATTTATTTTTTAAAGATTTGCAAAGGGTAAATGTTAATCAGCTGTTTGTTTTGTAACTATAGTTACCAATTCTGATCCAAATCATGCTTTATTAGGCTGTAAAGTTAAAGTTAAAAAGTGTTCGGTGGTTGCTTAAACTCAGTAATATTCTCAGCTTGAAGTAATAATGAACTTAGTGGAGTGCCATATATTGAATTTCAGTTACAACTTCTGCATTGTGTATCATCCTGGCCCTATGGCCTGATTTGCAATAGGTTCGCACTATTCTAGGCAGATACAGTTGTCTCCCTTCAAGATAATTGTGATCTTATAATTAAAATGAATTTTTATGGTTGGAGCAAAGTTTATGTAAGCATGTTTTCCTCTGGATTCCCTTAAAAATAGTTCACTGTTATGAAGAGCATTTATTTAGCAAAGTTTAGTTTGATAGATATATATAAACACTTAAAGACAAAAATCTAATCCGGTCTACAAAAATGCATTTTCTTTTTTGTTTATATCTTACAGTAATAAAAATGGTACCTTTGGAAAGAAGACGCTACGAGTCATTCATTGGTACCACTTACTAAACTGGTTTCAATGAAAGATGATATAAATTAAGTTAAATTAGAGAGATTTGGGTATTAAAATAATCACGGAAACGCCCACCGGGCAAGACTATAGTTCTTAAGTGTATATACATATATTTACTATAACATGACTGGTTAGATCAGTTGATTCCTTTGATCAATCTATTGCTTGAGCTTTCCCATTTTATATTAAAGTTTGAAGATTTAAACATGCATTATTCATGGCCTAATTTTCTTAATTAGTGTTTTTTGTCAATATGTATCTTTAGAACTGTTACAAATTTCATAAGAATCAAACTTTTAACTTAAAGCTAATTATTCCTTTTCATGTATTAAATTGCTAGTTTTCCCACTCAAATATTTTTAGATGGTTTTTATAGAAAATATTTTTCATTCCTTAAAATTCTGCCATCAACTATCTGTTATTGCACTAAATGTAATTTTCTCATTTTTAATTGTTTTTGATATACATTGTAACCAGTTAAAATTAATGAAGAATATCTAAGTATTAGGTAGAAATAAAGTTTAATTGGGCATCTTTTTCAACACGCATTTGCTATTTGACAGGAATAGTTATTTTCTTTGCTGTATTTTACGAGATGCCATTTTTAAGAAATACGTTTTTCGGGCACTTGTGAAAATGATTGGAAAATAAACATACGTAGTTTAAGGTGATCTACGAAAAATGGCAACATGAATTGATGAGAAAAATGCCCATTCTGAGGTTAAAAGATACAGATTTTTTTTCATACACTATTTAAGCTTAAAAAGTCATCAAATGATCTTGGCTATTTTAGTGAAGTTAAACCATTGCGAAAAAATGTATGCACATAAAAATTGTCCACTGTAATTCATCAGAATTACTTACAATCAAAAATGTTTGTTGAAACTTTTAATTTTGCAAATTTTGTCCCATACTGATTTTTCATCTAAAAGATTTTCAACAACAAAAATACAGTTTGTGCTGTGTATAAAACTAATTATTTTGACCTCAGTTTAAAAACGTATCAATATCTTGATATACTCGATGTCATTTTGCGTAACTTACGTAACTTACATCATTGATGTCATTGTGGGAAAATGACGTTATTTTCTTGACTGTTATTAGTACCGTGATGTAGTCACATTGGAAGGGGAAAATAAGCACTGTTGTTATAAAACTACATTTAGGGCATTTGTTCCTCGTATTTATTGTTTTGACATAATTTATTTAATAAAATCAAACTCAACATTTGCTGTTCAAGACAAATTTAAATGATATCAAAATCTTGAAAAATTTCAAAGAACTATATACAGTCATATTGCGCACACTGTACATGAGATATAGTAAAACGTATGATAAATTACAATCAAATACATACTACATGTATTACTGGTATTCTTGATTGAATTGTGGCTTATTGGTGTGAAGGCCCTATGTACTATTAATCTCTTTTATAATGGCCATTTATAATTTACTTCATTTTTATTTACTTTCCATTATCTTCTATTGAGGAACATGGAGTCAAAAATCTCATATTTTACATATACTTTTTATTAAACAACAAATTTGAATAAATATGGAAACTGTGAAAATTATGTTTCTATGTTGACTCTTTCTTATGTCATTTGACCAAATGCTTGTTTTCTATGTAAGCAGGTGCATTGCTCTTTTTTGTTAAACATTAGTTGCACTGTACATAATAACATATGGTCAATTCATACGCTTGTAGAATCAAAATAAAATGTCCACATTATAAAAACTGCTTTAGCCTAGAAGCGACTTCATAAGTTTGCTTAGCTTTTTCAAAGATCATAGTATTATTATTCATTAAAAACTTATCATACTTTTGATACAAAGATTGTACCATGATACTTCAAGGCCAGTGACCACTAACCAGTAATATTCTATGTGACTATGTTATCATTATGTATATTGTATTTTTTCCATGTATAATCAGTGTTCTTTTCTAATTTCTTTTTGTATTTGCACATATAACTGTATGTGAGCTTCAATTTTCAATAAAGTATAAAAAATTTAATGTTTTTTCTTGATTCATTGTTTAATGATGATATACAAGTGTTGTACAGGTTTACAAGACCCGCCTCTTGTGGTCGAGTTGTTAAGGTCGCTGACTTCAAATCACTGATTGAGGTTTGTGGGTTTGAGCCCTGATACCGACCATGTCTCTTTAAGTGAGAAAGTAGGCTGTTGCTAATACAGAGTACGGGAGTCTAGTACTGGTTGTCCCCAGGCACAATGCTTAGGTGAAATGTCTGCCTCATATGACTCTTGACTGTTGAAAAGGGGTGTATAACTCGATATATAAAAAAATATAAAGAAAATAGGACTGGTTTTCAACATTTATCTACATTTCTGTTTATGACAGTTAGTTTCTCAGCATAAATGTGGTCCAATCAGGGCTCTCATTTGAACCTTAAAATATATATTTTGACTCTTGAAATAAGTAAATATGGATTCTGACTCTTCGATTCTTTAAATTATAATCAAGGTTCATATTTCGGAGTCTACTCGGAACCCAGGTTCCAACTGTGCAAACCGGCCATTAGCTGATTCCAATCCCTTAAAGTTTTGATCAAAGGGAAGAGAAATGCTTTGGTGATGAAAGTTAATACATGTATCTTTGGTCGAATTTAAGCACAGGAACTAGCCATGCCTCGTCTGTAGGCAGACCTCTAGATAAACCATTGTATCATCTGAGCTAATAAGTTCAAGCAGTATCCTGCTAGATAGTTTTGTGCGAAAAGAAAAGGATTTGCCACTTTTTCTTATAAATAAATTTTCGCATTAAGTGTGATTTATAGTTGCAGCTACGAAATACCATTTGGACCAAAGCTCCAACAATGACTGAACGTCGAAAGTTCCTGTAGCGCTCCTTTTGGATTTGCCTGAAGTTGTGTGCATTAATGATTGGAAATTAAGCATGCACGTGTGCTTACACATATTGATCAATCCAGCTAAAACTTGTCATTGCACGTACGAGTTGTCTGGTATCCTGTTTACTATTATCACGGTTAGAAATCCACTCGTCTTGGATTGGTATTATGTTAGTTAGAAGGGTACCAGACCGTGAAGCCTAGTGAGACATATTGTGATTCAGGTACTTATGCATTTAGCGTAACCGAAACTTCCGAGAGGTTTCGAATGACACATGTAAATTTGATATATTTATACCTTTTAACCTTAACTTTGCAAAATAAACCCTTTTCATCATACAGTGGTGCGTGCATATTAAAATTCAATAACTTTATATCATAGACATCTGGAACCGTTATACACATTAAACATCGACGCAAATAAACAAAAATAATAAAAAAAAATACTTCAGCTCTGCTGTTTGTTTATTAGAGTACATAAAACGTTATTATTAAAATATACTTGTTTTTAATATTTTATTATCCCTATAGTGGGCCTCAAATATCCTAGTTATTTATACTTTAATCGATGTCGTTATTGACAATATACAAAATTGATGTTTCTACTTTCGATTTCAACTTAAAAGCTGGTTAACAACACATGAACATAATAAGTGCGTACATGTAATTTGATTAAGGTAAGTTGTAACATCAAAGATAAATAAATGTATTTTATTGTGTCATAATCTGATGTATATCGAGTATTGGTTTACATTTATAATTCTTTAAGATCTAGTTAATCTAGTTTGTATTCATGGCTGAGTAGGTGATATATTCATAATTTGTGCATTAACATGTTATAACGTATTGATATATTGTGAAGGCTGATCAGTCGAAGACAGTAAGGTACATGTATGTATGTTTGTTTGCACACAGTCATCGTGTTTACGATGTATGTATCAAATTTATAAATATTTCTTGTACTTAATTCGTACACAGGAAGTTACTGTGCAGTTGAGTATAAAACGCTGACGCATTACGAATTTTCTTTGTCACGAAGTTACAACATGTATTGCCAGGTAGTTGTATTATTAGTTAATACAACTATATGTATACCTGGTATTGCCAATGAATGTAGCTTCAGAAATCTAGCTCTTGTAATTCAATATAAGCATTGTTCACCGTCTATTTTTCTAGATATTTTCTGGTGATATTGATGTACCAGAAATAAACGATGATTCAGAAGAAATTGTTAAGCTTGTTCGTCATCATCGAAGTTACACTTGCCCATGTATATTTCCAAGAAGGATTCGATGGTAAGGTGGTCCTTATTTTTTTCGTTTTAATTAAGGAGCGCGCACAAAACATATGTATGTACTGAACAAAAATTAAAACCTCCACCGCATATTTTATTTATAGATATGCACGTGAATTTCGAACCAATTTTCATAAAATACACCAACCTCCTCGCTTCCGTACGCTGGGACAAATTACCGGTTAAGAAGTTCCGAAATCGGTATCTACTAAACGTTTGGTTAAACCAGGTAATTTTATTTAAGTTAACCTGCTATACCTGGTTGAATGATCAATGGTATTTTGAGCAAGTGTCGATAAATGCATTTCATATACAGCTCAACTTCTCCAGAGCAGCCCTCTCTTGGGCAACACCCTCCGTTAAAACAACAGCATGATGTTTCCCCACTGCACGATTTAACTATTAATTTAACCTCTTCGGAGCAACAACCTAGCTGTCAACAACAACAACATAATTTTACTACTTCCAAAGGATGTTGCTTTGGGGCGGTTGCGTTGTAGTGTATACATATATGTGAAATTATTTTATTGGATATACATGTATGTACATAAAAGGTTCACCATAGTTTAAATGTACGTATGCACCTAACATAATTCAATGTTCCAACACATCAACACATACTGAGTTAATGAACGAAAATGATATTTAATGGTATATGAAGCGTAGGAGATATCATATACGCAAAACATGAGCACTCCTCAGAAGTTCCATGATTGGAAGCCAAACTAAATTGTAATGGGTCATTCCATTTAAAACGAGGCATAAAAAGATCAAAATACATTGTCAGTAACTTAATTGATGAAACTAAAGAGAAAAAGAAGAAGAAAATAGAACGTGCGAGAAGGAGGAACAGCATAAAGTTGGGTAATATGAAAAAGACAGCACATATTGGGTAGCAACACAATGGAGACTGTTGAACTTGAAAGCTTGGAACAGAGTTACTGATGTAACTATAGTGAAATTTGGTAAAAAAGAGACATGAAGTGGAATCAGACAGATACGAATTAAAGAGCAATGCCATAATGAAAGAAAGCACAAATATACACCAAGAACATGACAAATCAACACAACAATGAAAGAAGGAAAACAATACGGACCAACATTCCAAACAAATACATGGAATGCTCCTCTGATGAATAACAGCAATTGGTTTTTATGTGCATTATTTTTTCACTGATTTTAAGGTAACACAGTCAGGGTCATGTGCCGACTTTCCATTTGCCGGCTTTCCATTTGCCGTCTTTCCCATTGCACACTTTCCAGCTTTAATGATAGAGGGACCTCCCTAACCTCCCGTAAGCTAGCTGGGCATCTCCCTCACATGTGAAATTTGGTCCCGGGTGGGATACGACATTGGTAGTGATTGCAAGTCAGAGTTAGAGACCGTAACGGAGGCACAGGCTCATTGCAACACCAATTACAACCAATTGGATCTCGCGAAAACTCGTATCTAATCTTCATGCTTTGTTTTACTCAGATAGTTGGGAGAATAGATGGATCGAGTCTCGCGACTATCTCGGGAAATTCAAATGGTCTACTGGAAAATTCTATGGTGACAATGAAAAAGACAAAGGTATCTCTCTTCATTTACATTTGTTTAACATTTTGCATGGTTTGTGCCATCTAAAATAAATGTTGAGGAAAGTCTATGATTTTTGTGTTTAAATATGTGAAGACGAAATTTTAAAATACAAATGTGGGTTAATCGGAGAAGGTCAGAAGTGCCATTAAAGCGAATTATTCTGCAAAATCTTTTTATCCAGTTTGCGTCGTAGCAATACAAAACATTGGAAATAAAAAAATAATATTTCGGGATATTTTTAGTTTAATTGGTAGTGACTAATAGCTAAAGTACACACATAGTACTTCAAACATTGGTATAATTACATAGTACATGTATTTCAAACATACATCATTAAACAACCAGGAAATTCACAGATTTTATTATTAATATGCATGTATCTCCGTTAGGTATTCAAACAAGCGGAGATGCCAAGTTTTTTGGATTATCAGCTAAATTCGATTCGTTCAGCAATGAAGGCAAAGCCTTAGTTATTCAGTTTACTGTGAAACATGAGCAAGACATTCACTGCGGTGGTGGTTACGTAAAATTGTTCCCGTCTACACTTAATCAGAACGAAATGAATGGAGACTCACCATACAACATTGTGTTTGGTAAGTCTTACTCTCTGTAAACGACTACATTTCTGCAGATACTAATTTCGGCGTATTTCAGGACATTTTGTTTTTATCTGCGATTTCTAGAATTTTCCGATTTGTTTATTTGCACGTTCTATAATTGGCCGTTTTGTGGCAAAAGCCCTAAATAAAGCCAAGCTTTGTGTTGTTCATTATGAATATATAAAATATAGTTATATATATCTCTCTTCTTTTATTAATGTGTTTCGATGCTTTTCAGACGGCTTACACTGGTTGTTTTTTCTCTCTATTCAAATTTGTCATTGCGATTTCATTTGGTCTTAGGAAATTTGGTTCACTTTTCTTCCTTGAGGGATTGTTACCATTTTCTTCTATATATATATATCATAAAAATGGTTCATTTTCTTATTTCATGCATTATTAGAAATCAATATATGTCTTATATTATTTATATTATTTCTCTGTATTTTGTATTGTTCGTCATTTTCTATTCATTTGGCTTTGGTTTGCTTCTTATGTCTCTTTGTTTTCGTTTTCTTTCTTAGTGAAATCCTTCATGTCATTCTTGTCGGCTTAACATCATGTCGCGATGTGTCCGTAAGATGTTTTGTAAAAATTGCAGTTGTACCACTCTCTACCCATATTAAGTCCAAAACGAATTGAATATTTTTTTCACTTATTTAAATTGGATATGTTCACGCAAATATAAATGGGAGTGGTTATACAGGGACTGAACCGGGCTTTAATTCCCTTAAATCGGGGAAAACTAATCAACTCATACTTATACTTAGAATGTAAATGATTTTTAAAAAATCGTCATAATGTTCGTCTAGAACTCCTTGATGTTGTCCGTATGATAAAGGAGATTAAATAAACGTACAATCGAACCTGTGTTAGTGGCCACCTCAAAATAAAGATCACGTTGTAAATAAAGGTCATTGATTATGTTAAAAACATCATTGATTATCAAACTAAATAAACTGCGAATAAAGGTCACCTGTCAATAATGGTCACATTTGTCATGATGGCCTTGTTCAGAGTCTTGACTGAGTGTCAAAAAATCTATCGGAATCACACTTCTCCCTAATGCAAAATCTCGTATACCTCTAATAGATAGCCATATTTTTTGAAGATTACGATTCGTTGGCCTCCCTTTATTCATTCATACAGGACGTTATTCAAGAGTAAATACATCTCATTATGATAGATTGTAGAATATGTACAAGAAACGATCTGGAAGACGAGTGTCATTTTATATGCCAATATCCTTTCTATACTACTTACGTATGCAATGTATCAAACCATTCTTTGTCATAAACCAGTTTTAGAATTATTGAATTGATATAATACACAATTATTAATTATTAAAGTACATGTATCTTCAATAATGAAAGAAGATATAAAATTGAAAAATTCATTGACAAATAATATATATAATAACTCTGTTCATCTTCACTTATGATGTTTCGATCTTTTTTCTTTTGTACTTGTATAATTATACAGCTACAATGTTAGCGTGACTTATTGTTTGTTTACATTTGTATTATATATGCTGATGATTTACTTTTGTACAAATCGAATAAAAATTCTGTTCTGTTTTGTCCATATTCTTAGACGCATAATCGCAATTTGATTTTTGTTTTTATGTCTGCATATTAAGGGCCAGTTGTATGTGGTCCAGAAACTAAGAAAGTACATGTTATCTTCAATTACAAGGGGAAAAATCTATTAACCAAAAAAGATATCCTGTGCAAGGTAATGGTTGCTTTATTTCACCATGATGCTTGGCAGCTTAAAATAATTAAGTTATCCTTAATTATGACATGAAGGTTCAAATATTGTTAGAAACTTAATTAAGTTAGTCATAATTATAACTATTTTTCTAGTCATAGTTTATTAGTGGGATTATCTGGTTGTGGCATTTTCTTGAATCGCTGTAATGTAGAACGGTTTAATATCGCGTGGTCAAAATTTCGCGTTTTTTTGCAAAAAAATCAGATATTTCGTGAAATAGTCGTGTGATTACAGAAATTTACTTAATTACAGACAGTGATGGTTTATATATTTTATATTTTATAACTCATCATCTTTACGGCGTATTTTTTCCCCTAAGTTCTTGTGTGTTCTTAACTTTCAGAATGATGTATTTACACATCTGTACACACTGATTCTAAAACCAGACAATACATATGAAGTGAAAATAGACAATTCTAAAGTAGAGAGTGGTTACTTGGAAGACGACTGGGACTTTCTCCCTCCAAGAAAGATCAATGACCCAAACATGAAGAAACCTGAAGGTTGGGATGACCTTGAAATGATTGATGATCCAGAAGATTCTAAACCTGCACTTATGGACACAGGAGACGCGGTACATGATAAATTGTCCACAATCTCTTCCTAGATACTTGTAATCAAGATATGCTAAACATATACGAGAATATTTTTAAATATTTCTTTCGTACTGTGCACACATACACAATACAACCTACATGTAATGCATGTATTCTTAAATCATATACATGGATATGTCGTGTTTATTCCCGTAAACATGGTTGGTAAATTGCAAAGTAATATTGTAAAAGCATACGGCTTTTTTACGAAACAGGAAGTAATTCAAAATAAATAGTGGCCTTTTTGTAAAACAAAAATATAAAACAAAAGCAAAGTTTATGTCTTTGATTCGATACCACAGTCCATGATTATAAAATGTGAGGTGTTTTCGCGGTCACATCTCGGTTTCGTTCATCGCATATTTCAGACCATATGGTTATTATTGTTAGAACCTTTTGGTGACTCATGGGACCTTCCGAATATAAACTTAATGTTTTCTTAATATTACTCTTACTATTATATACACGAATTCTTGAAATAATGAACAGATTGTACACCACAATATATAGAATATCTCTCTTATCTAAAAATCTTTCTTTTTCGAACATGTTCGAATTGGTGTGGTTTCACTGTTTAAGTTTGGGATATTGTGAATCAAACTTTACCAGATTTGCAACATCAAGTATGTACGACTGCTTGTTTAACTTAGGTGTTGCATCTTATTTTGTAGGGTAAATGGACACCACGACAAATAAAAAATCCTAAGTACCAAGGAGAATGGGTACATCCGAAAATTGACAATCCGGAATACGTACCTGATGATCAACTTTACTTATATAAGGACATTGGTGTGATTGGATTTGATATATATCAGGTAAGAACTGTACTGGCATCCAGATTAATATAGATACTTCTTGTTGAGCCCGCTTGCGGTCTGCTCGACATAGTCGCCACAATGGCAGTTGCGTGTTGGGCAGACAGACGGACAGGACAGACAGACAGACAAGTGGTTAGTTAGTTAGTTTAGTCGTCCGGAATTTCCGTGTCCCGGTTGTATCTCCCTTATGCATTGGCAAATTAAAAAATTGGCATAATTGTTAAACACCATGTGCAGCGCGCAAGGTCCGTAGCTCCAATGTCAATGTCACACTTTGAAGTCAAACGTCAAATGAGCTGTCATGAACATCAAACAGGGCTCGACATAATGCCCTTGGCCTTCTAGCTTTTGAATTCTCTTAATGACTTTCGTCGTAAGGAGCCATGTATTCTAATATATTGATTATATTTCAGGTTAAATCTGGAACAATTTTTGATAACATTCTTATCACTGACGATATAGAGCACGCTAAGAAAGTTGGTGACGAAACATGGGGTGTATCAACTAAGAAAGCAGAAAAGAAAATGAAACCTCAACTTTTTTCTGTGGACGAGGATGGAGTTAGCATTGCGGAGGAAGAAGAACTAGATGAAGTTAGCATTGCAGAGAAAGAAGAACCAGATGAAGAGGATCATGTTTTATTACAATCCAAAGCATTCATATATTCGTATATTACAAATATTTCCATACGTTATGTGAAACTTTTTGGGTTCACAATATTTTCGGTATTATTCTTGTATTTCTATTATACAATGGTGATGCCGAGACTTCCGACTTTTACCTAGACTTAAATGATTAATTCAAAACTCAATATGAAGGTATATGTATGTAAATACGCAACCCTTGAATAAGCTTGAGGAGTGTCCTCTAAAACCATGCAAGAACGAAATATTGATGCCAAGTATAGGACAGAATGCACTATTATGGTGCTCTTCGTCCTTAATTCATACATTCTACATTGAAATTAGAAATAAATTTATCAATTAAATTTTCGTCCTATGGTTTGCACATACTTGTTTTATTTGCTTTACCAAATAATATAAATATATTCAGAATATTTCCCAAGTACAATTGATGTAAGACAGTGAAAACATTTGTCCCCTATATACTGTTTTCGTTTTATCTCACGATTTGTATGAATACATGTACTTTGAAAATAATACTCATTTAAATAGTGTTACTTGTTACTGGTTGGTTTCGACAATGTGTTTGTTAATCTTAACATGTACGAACTAACCCATTAAGTATAGTTATTTACTAACGCTTTCGGACGTCCAATTTTATGTGACAAAGTATTTAGGTTAGACGTGTGTTGTTTGTGATTGTGTGCAAATACTTTTTATGGTTTATTATTTTTATGTACATTTGTATATTTGTTTTTTTTTGTTCATTCATAATAAAAGATGAAGACCCTTCCACAAAAGAAGCACATCTGAAGTACAAATGAAGCTTCCCCCTGAAGTATCAAAGAAGTACTTTTAAGAGTTTAAGAGAACTTCACAGATACAGATAAAATTACTTATATGAAAGTAATGGAGAAGCGTATTTGAAGTCCCGTCCCAATCACAGGCTACCGGCGTGTGATAACAGCAAATTAAATTTTAAAAAACAAACAATTTTTTTCACTATATATATTATATATTTTATAGAGTAAAGGTGTAGAACTCCTGAGCTCAGAAATAACACCGGTCATGTTCATCAAAGTCATGTAACAATTCTGAACCGATTCTTAAAAGCCTGGTCTTATTCGACGCAGAAATAATGTCTCTTAAACCACCATCCACTCTTATATCCACACATTGCGCTTATAACAGTCAGCCATTTTTTGAATTTACACCATGTGACCAAACATCATCATTCCTTTAAATATACTGAGGCGCTTATGAAGCCCCTCCTTATAAGAAATAGATCAAATCAATCCATCCCAAAGTCTATGAAGTACTTCTAAAGCCCCCGTGCGCTTCGGTGGAGCGGGGACTTCATCTGAAGCGCGATCAAGAAGTATGAAAGAAGTCCCCGGGACTTTAGAAGAAGCGGGTCTTTAAATTTTGCAGCGCTAATGAAGTACTTCTGAAGTACTTTGGTTAAAGCCTCTGCTTCATTTGTGGTGGGGCGGCTAAAACATTTCATTTATCTAAATATTACATAAACATAATATTAAGATATAATTTATTATCAATATATGTTGATACATGTATGTCACATCCGCTAATATCTGATAAAATATCGGTTCTAATATATGTAAAAGTATTGTTTTGTTTGTCGTCTTGTTTTAATGATTCGAAAATGAACATTTTGTCGTGATCAGAGTTACCTCTTTCTGTATTTATAAAGGAAAAAAGTTGATACAGATTGTAATTAAAGATTTTTTTTAATTTGGTGTTCGTGAATTTAGTGTTTCGTGTTTGTTGAAATGGTTATAAATGCATGGAAATGTTAGTGTTGGGAAAGGCGCTACTTAGTACCGGTTCATTGGCTCAAAATTGGTTCATCGCCCTTCGTGATAGTCGGCACCATTACAAGCTTGGTTTCACATTGAGCAATGGTTTCCAGAATTTAAATATATTATGTGGTGCATGGATGTCCGCCTGAACAAAACGCAGCCACTATGTTGTCTGAATACTTTCCACAGACATTCTTCTCTTGCCTAAGAAATACATAAAACAATGTCAAAGGTATGCCTACAACCTTTGAGGTACTCTTGTCCCTCAGAACAAGTATACTTTTTTCGTCCATATTGTTAGCTTAAGTAGATTTATGACGATGCTTGTATATAAATGGCGATTACTAGTATATTGGATACATGTTTTTGCAATTTTATATTTTTCTTACCGGAATGGATTGAGTCTACTGTGATCAAACTGCAGTGGCATATGACTCATAATTAAATGATACTTGTTGACAATTTGTCGAATAATTGTGTATACGTTATCACAATAATGCCAATGAGGTAAGTGCCAATCATTTAATTGGAAGACAAAGACCCAAAATCGAATTTAAAATCGACTTATCCTTCATTTAGCCAGTGACTCTACATAACATGTAATGTGTGGAGTCCCTGGTTTATAGGATTTGAAAAATAAGGCTGAAAAGGTAGTAAACACTGAAAAGTATGCAGATTTTGAACTTGTTCATCTAAGCATTTTTTAAGGTATTTTTTTTAAAAAAAGCCAAATTGATATCATGCACTATGATGATAAAGATGACACTGACCTTGATACTATGTATGTAATATGTGAAAAACAAAAACTGGTCTCCCATTTTGACCTTAATTATTACACAGAAATGATAAGTAAACATGTTTATTATACAATTGTTAGAAAAATTTGTTATTTAAGCTTTAATTTTGTTGACATGCATCTTTGACAAGATCTATGTTTGCACTGTCTTTGTCAAGTTCAAAATATATTCTGACAAAAGATGTGTAACATCCATTCATTTCTTTCTCTTATTTCTTCTGTCTATTCAATCTTTCTGGTATCGTTACACCTAGCAACGCCACTGTCCAATATACCAAGCCAAACAGCATGAAAACAAAACTGACATCAAATGGTATCCCGATATTCTCAGACGAGTAGCCAACTGTCCATGAAAAAGTTAACCCTCCGACAACAGGAGCAATGGACCTAAAAGATGATAATTTGTTACTTAATAATTGTCATATAAAATTATCTTATGTACACAAACTTTTTTATCAACTCACGCATGACAGTATTATACTTAAATACTGCAAACATAGATAAAACAAAACAAAATAATTTTCTATCTACGGGTAGTTGAGTCGTAAGAATAGGTGTTACAATAGTCATGTAGGCTAATAATTTAAAAATATTACTGATTCAATAGTTGGTTTATTTCTTATATTAAATCTGACGTTTTTTTATGGTCACTGCATCCTTCTGACCAAACCCTTTTCATTAAAATGTAGAGATAATGACAGTTAAAACAGTTAGGTTAACTGCTCTCTGATATGACGACATTACACTCGTTATTATATTCACCCGAGGAACAGAACATCCGCTGTCTCACTTTTTTACCTTCCCACACCCTTTTAAGAATTACAAATGAAATATAAAAAAGCCCTTTTTACCAACACTATTTTTAATTATCATATATTTAAACTAGAGACAAACCAGAGTAACTGAAATACATATACACTTACATGTATTGATGAACAAGACCCCCTCTTAAATTATTTGCAAAATTAATATTATTTAATCTAATATCAAACTATACCAACCTTGTAATAGCTGTGACAGTCATAGAGAGCCCATTCATTTGACCAGCAAGTTTTGGTTCCACAGAATTGTTGATAATCAAACCAGTCGCAGAAAATACACAACTCATTGTTAATTTTATAACAATATTAGTCGATAGCAAGAGTGTCCACAGTAGTACTGGTCTAAAAGCAATTTGAATACTACTAATAACATTCACAGAATCACTGAAATACTATTATATCAATACTTCTTAGTTATATACATGCTGACTAATACATTTGAGTGCACATGGTACCACAATACAGTATTGTAATGGGATTGTGTTATAATTTGCGACACCTATCATGCATAACCTGTTCAAATACTAATACTTTAAATAATAAATTAATGATAGTTAAAATGGATATGTATACAAAAAAATGAATTTAACAAATTGGATTGATCGGATTGAAAAATAAATCAAATCCATCATCTGGGGCTGTTCAGAGTAAACCGGATTCAGAGGAAATGTTTCATGCAAAAAAATACAACCTTACAACTGACCACACACTTTACCGTTACCATATACAAAACGACATGGCTCAGATCAGCACAAATAATTAAAAAAAACATACAAAAACACATTTCAAAAAATTCATAAACACGTTTGATAAAAAAAACAGAAGCAAAACATTTCAAACCAAGTAACTCAGTCCATATTAAAACAACAACACTCACACCAAACAGCAGCGTTCACATCAAACAACACTGCTCATACCAAATATATATATACATGTAACACTGCTCACACCAAACAACACAGCTCACGTAAACTCTCGTAAAATAACACGGTCAACATTACCACCATAAAGGACTAATGTTTGACCTATAACAAAATCTGTATCAAGTGTATAAACCAACAAGGCAAAGCAACACATCAATATTCCATCTATATTATCCTACCTGTTCACAAAGATATGTAGAACTGGCATGGCTTCGGTGAGTATAAACAGTATAACTGTACATATCAACAATGTCTGTAAAAACAACAGAATATATAAAAAAACAATTTCATTAACCACATAGTGAGTTCAACTTTTGCGTGCAACTTATTTGATTCTTATAACTTCCTCAAACAAGAGACTGTTTAATAGACAATGTTACACAGAATACTATTTCTATGAATAAACTTTTTATTTAATATTTTGTCCTCACGAAATATTAACTTATTTCTATACATGAAATGAACCCTTACTTTATACGAACAACAGTGGTGTATTGCAACCCAAATTGCGACTGCTACAAATGCCATATTATGCTTCCATTTTTTCTCTGGAAATACCAACGCAAGAGAAACAACACTCCAGTGTTTGAATATATCCTCTCGGTTGGGCTACAACTGTTTGACAAACTTGTCAATCAATTAAAGTTACAGAACAACTATAAGATCCTTCTGGACTTACCTTTTTAATTCCTAAACGTCTGACAAGGTTTGTGAAGAAGAATAACTGTAGGAACAACATAGGGAGTGACGTTACACCAAGAACTGTACCTATTTGATCGGGTTCAAATCCTAGTCCATCTGTGAATACAAAATAAAACTAGAGATTTTTCATTATACACAACCATGCACGATAATAAGTCATTCATCAAACTGAATTTTTGTCAATAGATTTTAGTAGTCAAATGTCAAATGTACAATTAACATGGACCCAACACATGCAATTGTTTTAGTAAACAAATTCACGTCTAGATCGTACTAGACTATCGAGGAAATCTTGAGTAATTAACAAGTTTCTAAAACAGATTATGCATTTATTGTTGACAAATTAGTTGGTCACATATTTGCCAAAAAAACACACGCTGAAACAGCCGTATGTTTCAAGTACACCTAACCATAAGCACAGCCAACAAAATCGAATAACTGTTTCAGGATAACCCCAATGCTAAAAAACCTGAGATTGTAATGGCTAGTGTACATAAAAGAGTCACAAGAATTCATAACTTTCCAGGCAATGAACGCTCAAGTTTTTGTCAATGTCATACTTAGCAATATAAGAATGAGAAGAATTCTGTGGTACTAGGAAGGTAGTTTATAGAAAATAAGCCAGTGAATCATATACCGACCAAGCATAGTATCAGTAGAAGCCCAGACTGAAAATATATCCTCCACACCAATCACACCAAATGAAAACAAGGAGTAGAGGAGAACTGCCAACAGTACGTCATGTTGTCTGAAATATTCAGCAAGCCGGACATTGACTTGATGACTTTAATTAATGTTATAAATGAACAGACAATCAAAATTAATTGAAACAAAATGTTTGTATCATCCTTTTTTGACTAAATAGCTAAATACTCTATTATTATAATATTATTGTGTATATTCTATTATTATTTGTTGCATAGATACTCCAACTATGCTGCAAGGGATTTTAACAAAATACATAACCACAAAACAGATATGATTTATTACATATCAACCATACCGTATCAGCTGGACAAATGACCAATTCTTAATTCTATTACAGCATCCATCATCTTCCTTATCATGATTTGCTTCATCAACATCCATTCCATCAGATGTATTCACTTCGCTCACATCTTTTGTCTGTCCATTCTCAATTAAAACTTCAATAATTGCATCAGTATCAATGTCAATATCAGTGTGAACGATTGCTTCAGTTGTGTGATTGTCTACGTGGAGGTCGTCTGTTGAATGACCAAGATTAGATCGTTGTATATCACTTCTTCTGACATCAGTCAGTGATATTGCTCTTCTGACCGTACTATTGTCTTTTCTGTCACCTTCACAATTTATAACAAATCAGCAAATTTAATTCAGAAATATGAAACAAATGCTGACAAATTAACAGCGTATTATTGAATTATCTTCGCAGTTTTAGTAGTTGTACTAATCATTAGCTTTATTGAAAAGCATGCGCATTAATGTCAATATCTGTAAACATTAAAAAAAATATATTTTCTTCCTCAGACAGTGCCAGTAAACGGTCCAGTGTCTATCTCATCGTAACACCTTTTATAAAAAAAGACTTTGTTAAAAGTAACCAACTACATTCCGACTTGAATTAAAACTATCTAAAAAAGATCACCACCTGAACATCAGCCGCTTATGAGCATGCTGTCACTGATATTTTAGACCAAATAAAAACTCTGGACCGACACAAGTTTGACAGTTCCAATTCATTTTGTCAGTACTTCGTCAGTCATTTAATTTAATATATGTAACAGTTGTACAAGATAGAAATCATATCTTACTCGTATGGTTAGCGGCTAAATGTAGATCTTCACAAGATGCTACTAATCTAGGATTGACATCTCGAAAATGCACGAAGCGATGTTTGAAAATTGGAAAGTCACTGTCAGAAATCTTGGACTGTGAACTAATGTTTTTACCGTTTTCAACAAGTTCACCTTCCTCCATAGCTATTTCTATTTCTTTCCTTAAAAGCAATAAAATATCAAAGTATTGTGCAATGTTATATATATAAGTCATACAGTTTTGATCATACTTTATCTTTTTTACATATACTCGTATATATATATATATATTATATATATCAGAACGCAGGGATTAACACTTAATTAATTAATTCAACAAACTAAGTCGGCCTTGATGCTACCACTCCATGCACACCTTTTATAGTGACAATGTGCATTTAAACGCCCTGTGTCCAGCCTTTTACGCAGAACCTTAACATAATTCAGTAGCTTCACTTGAAATACTCACGTAGTGTAGATTGTCTCCGGTAGCCAAATCAGATCTATGACAAAGGCAACTATACATATAACAAATCCAAAGAAGGCAGGCAAAAAATAAGGAAACTGATAGAACAGACCTTCAGAAGGGAACGTGTCAGGATACTGCTTGCATGGGTTAGCCAGAAAACCTGAAAATATGATATACAAACCCAACCCACACTGTTGACTCAAGGAAGTATAACAAAAGATTGGTTTTCATAGTGCTTATTTCATAGAATTTTACAGAAACAAACTTACTTCAAAAATCTATTTCATTTACATTGCAGGTATCGCATTTAAAGTAAGACTGAATATTAAAATACTAGTTAAAAATTGTATTATACATTGTAAATGGTAATACCTACTTAATATATGTATAATTGTGAAATTTTGGCCTCACAAAAATTGCTTTGCCTAACTTCAACAAGAAAGGACTAACAAATAATAACAAGATGGCCATGATGGCCCTATATCGCTCACCAGATGAAAAGACTCTTATTATCATGAGTTTTGTAAAATTAAGTGAGGCCAATTTCGCCCCGAGGCCAAAAATTTGAACAAACTTGGTAGATGTCCACAAGACAATGCTACATATAAAATATGTAAGCTCTAGGCCTTGAGGTTTTGGACAATAATATTTTTTTTGTTTTCCTATGTAAGCCTATATAAATCATGTGAACCCCGAGCGGGGCTAATTTTCACCCTGGGGCCATACTTTTAACAGACTTGGTAGAGGTCCACTAGACAATGCTACATACCAAATATCTTAGCTCAAGGTCTTCTGGTTTCGGACAAGAATAATTTTTCAATTTTCTTAAATAGATTAAAGTAAACCCCAGGGCAGGGCCAATTTTGACCCTAGGACAATGATTTGAACAAACTTGGTAGAGGTCCACTAGACAATGCTACACACCAAATATCTAAACTCTAGGTATTTTAGTTTCTGACAAGAAGATTTTTAAAATTTCCCTATATAAGTCTATGTAAAATCAAGTGACCCCTGGGGCGTGGCAAATATTGACCCTAGTGCAACAGTTTGAACAAGCGTGGTAGAGGTCTACTAGACAATGCTACACACCAAATATCTAAGCTCTAGGCCCTGTAATTTTGGACAAGAATTTTTTTTCCTATTTGTTGCCATGGCAACCAGAGTTTTTAATGAAATTATTTTTTTTAACAACTTTGGTAGAGCTTCATGCAAGGAACATCCATGTAAAGTTTCGTTGAAATTGGCCGACTGGTTAATAAGGAGATGTTGTTTAAAGCAATTGCTGTCACACGCACACACGCACCCCCACACGGACGACGGACATCGCGCGATCACAAAGTGCTCATGGTGAGCTAAAAATACAAATTGTAAACATAAAACCTCCAATAGCAGGACCCGCAACAATACCAAGTCCCCATGATATTGATATAATTGACATGCCCACTGCTTGGTTTGTATTGTCCGATATCTCGTACAGAATGCTTTTGGCTGTCCCATTGGTACCTGGATTTTGATGAAATTGAAATAGTTCAAAGATTTATTGATTTATTTGGATTTAACGCCGTTTCTTATTAATTTTTCAGTTATATACGTCGGCCGATTCGCCAAACATTTTTTTTCTACTAGTACTGACTTTACTTATCCTTCCACAAGGAACCGGCAACTTCTCCACATGTTGAGGAAAAGCAGCATTGTTGTCAAACAAAAGTAATTGAAAAAATAGGCACAGGACCTAACAATAAAACACATACCATTAAAAAGTCCAGCAAGCATTCTAGTGATGATAACAAAATAAATGTTTGTAGTAAATCCAAACAGCAGGGAGCAGATACCAACAAACAATACAGTTATAAGAATGATGGGTCGTCGCCCTTTCTTATCTGACAACCAGCCCCAAAAATAACTGAAAAAAATCTGGTTCACTGAGAATGCGAAGAAGTTAGTGATTTTATTGAATGTAAACCAACACATGAACAAATATATGTATAAACAATGTCTAGTTCTGTAAAGCACTGGCTTAAATTGTTTCCGCAAGTGAACAACAGACTCTATATATAAACCCAGTTTGACCTCTGTCCGATTGTTGGACGTTTCTTCAACAAACCTCATGCTTGCTGCATGCGGCGCAAGTTCCCAGTGATGATTCATTATGGCAATTATTTATGAATAATTATTTTAAGTGATTCATATAACAGTTAATCCAGCCAGATAGTCTGTGATGACCGCCCACATGTGGATAACTTGGCTTCAACACTCCAAATAGAACTTTCAGCGTCAAATTAGGGATTTAAGGTAAACACTTAAACAACAACATGAAATACAAACCATCCAAAAGCTCGACCAACAAACATGGAGGAAGCCACAAGCCCAGAATAGTAACCTTTGTCAACTTCTTCGTAACCAAAAGACTGAAATTATCATAGTATGCCAATAACCCCTAGCTAATCGAGATTTTACACATACATGTAAAAAATGTTCATTGGGGTTTAACCTGGCACAAACAGCAATAATCATTCAATGTGCCTCTTCCTGCTTTAACGGTTGATGAAGGCCAGAGGCGTACTTCTAGGAAGAATCACATCTAGAACATTCTTAAGCTAGCTGGACAAGGGAAATTTGTCCGTTGGGTTGGGATTCGAACTCATGGTGGTTAGGGGCTTGTGATAACTAGCAACAGTTCTAAACCATCCGACCATTGACCCGAAACATATTAAAAACATTAAAATAAGGTTTTAATTTGTGTAGATAAAAATGACGAATGAAACAGTACAAAATATAAGTGCTAATTGAAAATATGAAATATAAAAAAAAAATTAACTACAAAATTAACCATAACTATGGTATCGACGAAATGAAACTAGGCTTGAACAACAATAGTTATGTTAAGAGTTACTTGACCAAGACTCAATACCATCTGTGAGAAAATGAGTCACGATTCGTCTGAAATATGTTCAACATTTTTGTTTTGCTGTTAGAGACTTAAGGATCTGTTCTGAGAACCATAAACGGACAAGACTATTATTTTCTAGCCTGATGATACATTGTAATGTAATTTGAAGAATAAGAATACCCAAATAATTCTTTACCTATACCAACCCTATTTTTATGGAAACAATTGTTTTATGCCTTAGTTATAAAGACAAAGCAATTAAGTTCAACCGGTCCATCTCCAGTTGTATTTTTCTTTGTTTACAAAATGATTCTTGCTGAATGGATTATTGAAAACATGCCATGCAGACAAAAGCATTTACATATCATTACAAGGGTCGTAATGAATTCTATAAATACGGGTATATCACCACACAACTCTAAAACAGCGTTTAAAATCATTCTTTTTAAATATTGTATTTGTAAACAGCAGTCATTTTCATCTCTTTTTTTTCGGACCGAAATTTCCGTAATTATTTTGAACGTTATTACTACATTTAAATGCTGACCAATAATACAAACACGCTCAAAGTCTTAAAGAAAAAAGTCGCATAACACAGGTTGTGTTATATTGGTGGCCATATATCCGGGATTTGCTTATTTATGCTTTCTATCAGCATCGTTATTTATCTCTGTATCATTAATAAATTACTTGCATTTAACCCCCCCCCCCACCATTTTATCATTTCATTACAAAACTATACTAATATATAGTGCAACCTCTCCACAGCATCACCCTTTTGAAGTAGTTCAATTGTGTTGTTGTTGAGACGTTGTTGTTCTAGAGAAGTTAAATTAATAGTTAAATCATGCTCTGGGGAAATCATGCTGTTGTTGAAGGGAGGTTGTTCCTCAAATGAGGGCCGCTGTGGAGAGGTTGCACTTTAATTGTCTTAATTCACTACCATGATCTACGTCACGCATGTAGTTTACTTACCAATATCATTTCTGGAAGAAATGGGAACAAAAATGTGATGTTAAATGAACTGGCGAACTGAAACAGAGCAACAATAATATTGTGTTTATTTAGTTGGGTTTAACACCGCTTTCCAACCGTGATTTTTTCAGTTATAGACCTGTGGTCGATTCACCAAGTTTTCCTGGACAATATTCTAACCAGTACTTATTAACTTACCCTTCAATCAGGAACCGGTAACGCTGGGTTACAAATTCAGCTCAACAACCACTGGACCACGGCCCTAACAATAATATATAGCTTCGACACAGATCTGGGAGCGATATTTTGACACGCTGTCATTTCTTAACTTATATAAGCCTATTTGACATAATATCGACGAGCCATTATTTTAAAAAATAGGTTATCCCCTTCTTATGGAATTCATGAAATGATGAATTTTTCTCGAACTATTCTTGCATAGTTCATAAAGTATGAATAACTCTCTGAGAGACTGTTGACATCGACCCAGGTTAGGCTATAAAGTTAACCCTGTTGTTCAGGTTTTTTTTCGCAAACTTCAGCTAATCTTCGACAAAGCACGAACATCATAAAACTGCATAATATTTTTCTACGTGTACCATGTTACATTTTTACGCAAAATAGAGTCGATCTAAGCAAGTCGTCCTAGAATATCAGTCTCAATGTAAACATTCTTATTTAGCTTCTAACTAGGTGTATTCGTTGTCTAAAACAAATACAATGTAGACCTACTACTTAAGGTTAATAAAAAGTATATTATTAAATTACCAATGAAATGAAAACAAGAAATATACATTTCCAGTTTACAGGCGTAGCTCCTTCGTCTGTAAGTCTCAGTTTTGTTTTCACGTAATTAAATGCTAACCAAATCACAGATTTCCTCTTAGAAATTGTTAGTTTATCCAGAGTTTCGACTGTCGAATGTTGTTGCGCATCAAAGACGTCTCTTGATTCTGTCTCTATGTCCCTTGTTTCTTTCTCATCCATGGTCAAAGGATTCACAGTCCCTACCTTTTATATTTGTACTTAAATTAACACTGTTCCCGCCTTTAACATTTGTACAGTAAATAACACAATTCCCACCTTTTATATTTGTACTTAAATTAACACTGTTCCCGCCTTTTATATTAACACAGTTCCCGCCTTTTATAGTTGTACTTAAATTAGCACAGTTCCCCACCTATTTTAATTATATTTACACAGTGAATAAGTTAAAGTTGTACTGTAAATAACTTAATTAGTCCCACGCCTTTTATATTTGTGCTGTAAAAAACACAGTGCAGTAAAAAACACAGAACAACCATCTCCTATTACATTTGCACAAAACATAACGCTCCCGCCCGTTTCCATATAGGCCTACTTGATTATAAAACACAATTAATCCAAGAGAGCCATTTTACCTAACTCCAAATTTTGTAAGCAGTAAAGATAACGCATACTATGATACCCTTGTAATGACTGCATTTATAAATACAAAGTTCCGAATAGATTTTAGTTCAGACCGATGCCAAAACATTATTCCATGGGCTTAATTGTTTTATGTAATTTCAGTAAAACAATGGTATTACTGAATTAAGGCCAATATGACACTAATAATTTCAAAGTGTCCCTAATCAGGTAGTTTTATTTAGACAACTACCTGCCCTGTTAAAGCTAACGAATCCTTACCATGGTACTTCAATTAAAAATACCAACTGGTCTTAATTCTCTCTACCAGAGACGTATAATACAATTATTATGTCCCTGCCTCTACTAAGCAGCAAATTTCTACATGCATTTTTAATCTATATCAGAGACGTGTAATACACACGTCTCTGTCTATATCTATGTCCCCAACCTATCAGTATCTATAGTCAGAGATTGATTTTTGATTGTATTTATGTAGATGTATGGAACAGGGATGCTGTATATAGCATCCCTGCTTGGAAATGGCATGAATAAAATTGTATGTATATAAGTCCTTGATTCTACATTTCCACATTAACTGCGCTTTTAGACAACAGCCATGTGTCACTCAAAAGGCGCCAAATAGTTCGATAAACGTCTTACGGAAAATACCGAATGTTGCCGATTTAAAGTGGGTACTCTTCACGAGAAGGTAAAATTATCGATTGTCAGACGGACCCGATTGTTTTCGGACTTGTTAAATTGAAACGGTTATATTTTTTACCGAATTATTTATATATGCAAAATGTCTCCTCGTTTTGTATCATTTGCATGACAACTTGATTGATGTACTCTTAGAAGTTTTATAGACGAATGAAGCAATAGAATTGAGAGCTTTATTATCTGTATTTTAGAACGATGACGTGCATTGCGCTATGCATTTGGATATTTTTGGGTTTCTGCTGCCTGACAGCATCTACAGATTCGCCGGTAAGAACATGTGCATTATTTATTTGAGGTGAGAGAAGTGAAAACACACTACATACAATTTGTTGTAACACAGTCCAACTTAAAATGTATCGCGGTAATACATATATACAAAGGATACTGCCACTTGAATGCCAGTCGCAATAATGATATTATGTCAGTCTGTTCAATATTGGCTATATCAGGAACTAAACATCATTGAATCCATTGTCCGACTACCATATAAAACATATATATAACAAATAGTGTGTAATAAGACTATGTCACTTGCACCTTAGGTACCACAGGGGGCCAGAGCAGTATAAAAATGAACCCTGAACAAATATCACTACGTAATTTATCTTAGTTATATATAGATAAATATACCAACATCACAGACGGCTGTAGACATACAATGTGCGATCACAAACTGAAGTTTTATGCCCCTGCATGATCTTTCTCATCTTCTAATGAAACGCTATACTGTCTTGGAACCTCTGATGCCACTAAAATATCTGCATTTGTGACTTTGTCTTTCCCTTTGATGTCTTCTGAATCATGTCGTATGTTTTATTAAAGTCAAGATGATCGAATGTCCAAGCTGATAGCAAAATTTATAACTAAATATTTCTTGCGTCTCTAATGATGTCATGATCGGTGACAGGTAGTAACGCGTTAGATGTTGTTGTGTACTAACTGTCACAGGAATGACTTCGATATTTCATTATATGATGTCACAGACTTTGTATGTGTTAGGCATGGGCTTATATTGAGTGCCGATATATCTCATGTGGAAGTAAAAATTACTAACATTAACTTCACAAATTTATACTTGAAGAGACACCTGGCCTGTTAACACACCATCAGGTTGCTATAGCGATGACATGATTTCTCTTTCCTGAAAATTTTCAGTTTCATTGTAGGTTTGATTAAGATGGGTGCATAATTATGCAAATTTCATGGAAATGATGTATCATAAACGTACAAAAAAATTACAGAGACAGTACGGTTATTTCTGGATCATCCCTCATAATATAGTGTTTTTTCTTATTGCTGAAATATGTTTAAGTCCACTTTGACTTACTGCAGATTTATGTGTTACTGTATCAATTAATTAATTAAATTATTTTTTTACTTTTGTTTCCAAATGATTTCAGGTCAGTTTTCTGGAGAAAGAGAGGAAATCTTTGCAAACTGATTCTATAAAGTGCAGTTTGAACAAATTAACTACAAGAAAATTAGACCATCTTAGACTGACCTCCCAGTCAAAGGTATTTTATCTTTTTATTTTTAGCTCAGTTCGTAGAGCATCTGACTTGCAAGCAGGAGGTAGCGGGTTCGAGCCCCGCATCAGGAACATTATTTTCCTCCTATTACATTTGGTGCCGTGAGTGTGTGACTAGCCTTGGAATCCTAGAGCTAGGGTGAAGCAAATGGCTGGGTTAGTTTAAAGAGCCTGTGGTTGTCGCGATAATTTACTTTGAATAAAAAGGAAGGAGATCTGTAGCAGTGTGGTATATTGTATAAATGTAAATTGGTTGGGATATTCGCATTGGGTACATTATTTTCCTCCTCCTATAACATGTGAAATAAGATGTTTCTATATTTATCACCCAGGATGTTCAATTACCAGTAGTTACTAATTAGTACTCATGCCATTACATAGAATCTCGTATTTGACCCTAGGGCCCAGTAGCCAGTGTCTGTATGGTTCTGTTTAAATTGACCATCATCTATTCAAGGCCAAAAAACATATGACTTATTGTTTACCATTAGTAACCAAACATATTTTTGGCACTGACCTTAATGTTTTAAATTAACCATATGTACAGTACTGTCCTCACAAAGGTATGTTAAGAAAAAAAAATGGAAATATTTTTTTTTCCAACCTCAGTTTGGTAACTTCTTTTGCTCAATTATGTTATTAATTTGGAACAAAATTGTTCATGTTGTAAACGCACTTAAAAAGACCTGTATTAAAGATCTTTGCCATTAAACATTTTGATTTGTATGTTTTATAACTTTATTAAATACTCTTTTTTCTATCAACAAAAGAAGCAAAATTCACAGGATTCTTACATCTCTATTTGATTTCTAGGACCCATCAGATGTAATGATATGTTTATTAGATGGTTTGACGGAGAAAGACCTTCAGAAGTCTGAGAGATTGTGGTCAGCATTGGGAAGTATATATGAACACCTTGGCAAAACTTATAAAGCTAGTGTATGTTTTAAACAGGCGGAGAAATTATCTGGAAAAGTGTCTACGTATGTTAAAGATTGGTCGTTTATTGGCCCCTTTATAATTGGAAAGATGGAAGTTGATGGCGATCCAATTGAAGCCTTTGGTGGTATAAGGAATGTGTCACGCAAAAGATTTTTGAAAAATATTAAATATTTCTCTGAATTGTTACCTGGTGGGGAAATACAGTGGTCACATATGAAACAATCATCCCTTACTAATGGTGTCAATATACAGCCAAGTGTTAACTGGAATGACTTAGTAAATTCTATGGGATCAATGGGCATCTTAGAATGGCAGGGCTGGGTTGTTGGTGAAATCTCTGTACATGAGAATGATCTCAACATTGTCGTGCAATGTTTTGGCGTTCATACTGTATTTATTGATGACATTCCAGTAACTGGCGACGTGTATCACAGAGACAAGTATTGGTATGGAGTGAAATTGAATCGAGGCTTACATACTGTGTACATACGTTTGCGGAGTAAAGTAAAGTCCCAGTTTCTATGCAAATTTGATGTACCTAAAGCTAGTTTCGAACTCTTAAAACCTGACTTTCTCCCAGATTTAGTTGGTGGGAGATTGTTTGGTTCGCATATTTCTATCCCCATTGCAAATTATCATAACTCAAAATTTCTGAAGATTTCAAAAGTTGTGTTGACTAGTCTTGACTCCAACACTGAAGAAATCCTGAATGAGTTAGATGCAAAGTTGATCGATGTTGGTGTGCTGATAGCACCGGGTCAAATCTATCCTGTGGTGTTAAGACTAAATACAAAGTCAGACTCATCTAGTGTCTTGTCAAGATGTTCATCGCCAGAATCAGACTGGGATATCAAATTTGTATTTAAATTTACTACATCTGCCGGGACTTCTACAATACCCATTAAAATAAGATGTCGAGGCTCGCGTCAGTCATTCATATTCACTTTCATTGACCATGATGGCTCAATTCAACATGCAGCAGCTATCCAGCCACAAGAGGTAATAACTTAAATGTTCACAATTATTCAAAAATAAAACACTTATTGATAACTGGATAAAATTGCAGTTATGTTTGTATGGTGGCACAGAGATGACATGTGTTCGTTTTTTTTGGTCATGGCAACAAGTTAATGAGTCATGGCCACAAGTTAATAAGTCATGCGCACAAGATAACTAAGTCGTGGCCACGAGTTAAAATGTAGTAAGTTATGGCCATGACTTAGTCATTTGTGCGCACGAGAAAACTTTTTGCGATTTTTTTATCTCGAATGCACACAGTCATGTCACCTCTGTGCCACGGTATGTTTTTTATCAGGTGTAAAAAAATTGTTTGTTTCCTGTTACACAACTTTCCCTTATTTTTCCCTGGACCTTTAGAGGAATGGACATCCACTTTCTCGTAACATTTCCTGATACAAAGAGCAAACAAATCCCAACCTACCTATCTTATTTTTAATGATAATGTAACCGGAAACAAACATTTTTTTAGACCTTACGTTCGCATTAAAATTTCGTTCTCTGTTTTTGGTAGCCTTTGTACACAAGGTTTGACTGTACAGGTATATGATTGTGTAATCAAAGTTTATGCATTTATACATCAGTAAGTTATAATTTGTTTCAAAAATGTACCTAGTTGTAATGACTAGTTTAATGTACCTGTACAAACAAAATTAATTACTTAAGGCCATCCTTAAAAAAATTTGTTTGTTGTAATGCTACCTACTCACCAAAATAGGCCACTACCCAACTTTTTTTTGGCCTCTAAGGATTTTTTTCATTAAAAATAGCATTCTGACATGTATTTTGGGTTAGGTATGAAAAATAAATTGTAAAAAAAAATTCCTACATACCTACCCACTGAAAATTATTTTCTGGGTAGGGTTACAGCAAACAAACATTTTTTTAAGGATGGCCTAATTGTGCTTTTTTTAGGACTGCCCACTTCATATTTGTCCAGTGATGTTGTCACTACATGGTACAACCATACCTGCACAGAATCAGGCTGATAGTTACAAGCATATGGTTAATGGCGAGTTTATGTTTGGATTTCCTCATGCATGGACCCTGGCCCCCACAAGGTAAGCATATATTTGTTGTCTAAATATTAATCATACAGGGTCACTTATTGGGTCTTATTCATTTGCTGGTATTTAAGAATCCAGGCATTGCTCAAATTGTGAGAAAAGCATGTATCTCCGATGAGAGAGTCTCCAAACTCTGAACTCTGAACTCCGTGGTTGAGTGGTTAAACTCGCTGAATTCAAATCACTGTAACCTCTCACTGATAAAAGGTCATAGGTTCGAGCCCAGCTACTAGCCATGTCTCTTTAAAGGGGCGTAAAACTCAAATAAACAAAACTTAGTTATGTGGCAATTCCAGTGCAGTTGGAAAACTTTCCTTAAAAATATCAAGACTTCAAGCAAACTTTGTTACTCTGTTGTGGTTGAAACAAACCATTACAATGGTTTTGATTAAATGGTACATTTGTATTACTGAGAGTAGGAGGTCAATTTTCATGTCATGAAACAACTTTTAAGTCTGTGTTCACCGAAAGAGCTTGACTCCCTAATATACATGTAATTGTTTTTATGTCTTGTGACATTTCACAGTAACTTTTTTCAATGAATATAATAAAAGCTATTTGTCTGTTAAAGATTGACATTATTTGGCAAGCTCTGTAATGTATGTAACAAAAGAAGATGAATTGTGTTTGTTATTCAGACATGGTGCTCACAACTGGGAGGGTCCAGGATTACTGACTGCACTAACAGCTGTTGAAAGTCTTGTTACCTTGACAGCAACAAACCAATGGATACAGAATGCAGCTGATAAGAACAGAATCATTTATGCAGGTATGGTTTGCTCTATGTGATGCAGGTATAGTTTGCTCCACGTGATGCAGGTATAGTTTGCTCTACGTGAAGCAGGTATGCTTTGGTCTACGTGATGCAGGTATAGTTTGCTCTACGTGACGCAGGTATGCTTTGCTCTACGTGATGCAGGTATAGTTTGCTCTACGTGATGCAGGTATAGTTTGCTCTGTGTGACAATATCTACAAAATGGTTCCACAAGTTTAACATGAGAACACATATATAAATATGGCATAAGGCCATCCTTAAAAATTTGTTTGACATAAAGCTACCTACTCACCGAAAAATGCCCCTACCCAACTTTTTTTGGCCTCTCAGGATTTTCTTTTTTTTTCATAAAAAATAGCATTTTGACATGTTTAAAAAATGAACTATAAAAAAAAAATTCCTACCAACCTCTGTACCTACCCATGAAAATTTTCTGGGTTGGGTTACAGCAAACAAACATTTGTTTAAGGCTGGCCTAAAATAAAATGTTAGTTTCTGGTTACTTGCTTATTAACAAAAGAGTAGGAAGGAAGGGAAGGGGTTTTCTTGTGGAAAGGTAAAAATATGGATGGACTGTTTCTTGAGCTTAATAAAAAGTTTTGGCTGGCAGGGAAAAGTTAGGGTCACCCAGAGCAGGAATTGGCTGATGATTTACAGAATATTCTTGTAATATTTCCATGTGATGAAGTCATTTCATTGTCGGCAGTTGATATCGTCTACCATAGTCAATTTGCATTGTACCCTTTGTACTGAAAAACCAACACGAACAACGCCTTTTTTTGCAAGTTGTAGAACTGATGGCTAATTTTCAGGATTTTAGATTTGAACGTTTTTTATGCTGTATTAAGTTGTATAATATTTGTAACTTTAAAGGATGCGTTTTTCGCTACAAATACGCCAAAAATTCTACCCAGGACCCCTAAAAATGTGCAAATTGAGTCCTATAGGACGCAGACTTTTCATAAGATACATTCGCAGTATTTAGGTAAGGGAGATCACCGAGTAAGTTTTGACTAGCTATTTTTTTCATAATATATCCACACTGAAAAAAGATCTTTGATCAATTTTTGGTAAGAATAAAGCCCATGAATTCTTGCAAAAATTAGACAGATGTAATCAGCTGTAACACAGAATGACATATGGTCCCCTTAAATTTATGAACCCGTCTCTGTGGTCAAGTGGTTAAAGTCGCTGACTTCAAATCACTGTAACCTCTCACTGATAGAGGGACGTGGGTTCGAGCCCTGCTACCATCCATGACTCTTTATGTGAGAAAGTAGGCAGTTGCTTACAGAGGATGAGAGTCTAGTACTGGTTCTTCCCGGGAACGATGGTTAGGTGAACTGTCCGCCTCATATGACTCTGACTGTTGATAAGGGGCTTAAAACTTGATATAAACAAACTAACAAACTGAAATTTATTGCAGGACCCCATTAAAACAAAAACTTGAGACCTAAGGACCCCAAGACTTTAAAGTCAGTGTAAATCCCTGGTTAAATGGTAATAATTTTTAGTAATGCAATGTATTTCTATGGTATCTATAGGGCACTCTATGGGTGGACACGGTGCCTGGCATATAGCTACACATTATCCTGACAGGAGTTTAGCCCTTGTATCTCTGGCTGGATGGATTAAAAAAGAAGAATATGGAGATAGTAATCTGTTCTTTAGGTTTGTCTAACTTTCAATTATCAATGTCCAGCTCTTACCTCTGCATTCCCATTACAAATGATTAGACATAGCCAACCATGCAATATTGTATGTGACATTTATATCATATTGCTCAGAAAAATGAGGCTTTTAATGAATTTTTCCATAAACTTTTTGTAATAATTTTTAGTTCTTCTGTTTACAAAGAAACTGCCAAGCTATTGTGAACACTGCAGCAGCTGTGTCCATGCCAAAACTTTAATGAAGCTCATAAGTCAGAAACTATAAAAGTTACCGTAGCAACATGAAACTTCCTAGGTAGATAGATCTCACTGAGGCGACGAACAGACAAGCGTTGGCTATGCTCACTAGGCTCTTGTTTATATTTTATGGAAAATAATATTTTCCTTTCCTGGAACACAGTTATACTTGTCAAGATTTCTCTGTGTCTATCTTTGAAATCATCAACAAATAAAGAAAAGTATTACCACAAAGGAATGCATCATTTCAAGATAGAAATATTCTTTTATTGAAAATAACTATTTCGGACTTATAGCAAGTTTTGCAAACAATCAGTATACATTTTAGACATGATGTTGGGACAAGCCACGTAAGCCCAGTTGTGAAGTCTATATTAGAATCGTGTATAGTTGAGAACGATGCAGATCAGCATGTATCTAATTTACATGGCGTCCCCGTCGTGCTGAGGATCGGAGCTTCAGATCGTACTGTTCATCCATGGTTTACGAGGCGAATGTACCGATTACTGAAAGAGGAAGGGATTAAGGTGAACTATACAGAAATCAAGGACAAGGAACATTGGTGGTGGGACACTATGTTAGTATGATTTATGTTATAAATTCAATAAAAAAGGATCCTGAATTTTAGTAAAATTCTGATGAGGGTTACATACAATGTACTTGTACATGTTTGTGACATTGTCTTTTTGAACTTAAAGGTCACATATCAGTTGAGAATTTTTTTACTGTCCTTTAGGTAGTTAACATAAATATACTTTTATATATAGCCTTTTTTGCCCCTTTCAAAAAAAGGGGTATATTTGAAGGTCCGTCAGTCGTTGATTTGTCTGTCCGTTCTTAACCAAACCTTCAGATTTGGATTGGTGGTTGGTCATCGCATGTAGACCCCTATTGATTTTGAGGTCAGTATGTCAAAGGTCACAGGGCCATCCATGTTTCACAAACTTTTCTTGTTTTTCCAGTGAAACAAATGATGGTGGGGCGGTGAATGATAAATACCTTCGCGATTTTGTGAATAGACATGTGGATGAATCCCTTACAGAGTACACAGGAGGTCCTGGAGAATGTATGGATGGTGAATGTGAGGAAGAAACACTTGATGGAAGTATAAAATACAAGGATAAACACAGTACTTTCACACTTGTCTGTTATAATCCTGCCCTAGGTGAAGGTATGCATGGTGTTAGAGTCCTACGTCAGAGATCACCTTACAGAAAGTCTCAAATAAAGGTTTGGCAATATGCTTTTTTTTATCCGATACATATTGGTTTTTGGTCCCATTCAACCTGTCTTTCCATTCATGCACCCATGCATTCACTGTCTGTTCGTCCGTCTGTCTGGTTGTTTGTTACCTTCCGCTGCTCGGTTAAAAAAAAATTATGATGTGAACTTCAATCTTTTTTCCCCAGTATAATGGTATTCAAATATGTCTTGCATTGAATACATAGCCAAGGTCAGATTTTAGTTAGGAATGATCACAGATATTTATATTCAGCGTGATGATTAAGCCACAATCAAATCATTTAGTAATTAATGTGAACTTGATGATATTATATATTAGGAACTTTGAAGGTATCTAGTTATTACATATTTTGCTGCGTAGCAAACAGTATTGCAATGTTTTACATATACAGTAAAAAAACAATCATTGATTATGTAGCACAAAACGAACCCTGAAAAAGCCACCTGTCAATAAAGGTCACATTACACCTTTCCAACAGGTTTGACCGTACATGTATAAAGCAATATTAAATCTTCAATACTTTTTATCGTATTTCTTATCATGATCAAAATATAGAATCCCCATTAATGTGTTTTCTTGTATCTCTTTTCGACATTCAGGTGAGAGTCGATAATGGAAAGGTTACCATGACAACAAATAATGTAGAAAGATTCAGCCTTTCTATCTCATCCAATAGAAAAATAGATTGGTGGAAATCAAACATTATGGTGAGTTGTTTTACATGGTTTACACATGAAACAAGCTACACTGTAGCTATATAGGGCATCAGACAGAGTATCGATACTCTCAGAAGAAAATGCAGTTGAATAGGTGAACAAGTACCACCAAAGAAGAGAAACATGTGGCAATATAACTCAGTTGATCATTATTGTAGTTTCTTGGTTATTTCAAATCAGTATGTTTGTTTATATCTAACTTTATGCCCCTTTTCAACAGTCAGAGTCATTTGAGGCGAACAGTTCACCTAACCATCGTATCTGGGAAGAACCAGTACTAGACTCCCATCCTCCATAAGCAACTGCTTACTTTCTCACATAAACAGGCATGGTGTGTAACGGGGCACGAACCCACTGCCCTTTATCAGTGAGAGGTTACAGTGATTCGAAGTCAGCAACCTTAACCACTCGACCACGAAGGCAGATTTCAAATCAGTCTGCATGTGCATAAGATCAGACTATACTCCCTGGTGGTCTGTCAGAGTTAGTATTTATACTAATTTGACTTCAGAATCTATGTTACATATTGACAAAATTTTATGATAAGTGTTTAATTGCCCTCTGAACGACTGTGTTATAAAGACAAATTGTGAATTTTTCAAAAAAAAAATTGTGAAAGAAATACTAAGATTTGCTTTAGTGCATCAGCAACTATTACATGTAAAGGAACTTTCTGTTTATCAATGGTAAATACAGTGCAAACTCTCCAAAGCAACACCCTTTGGGAGCAGCAAAATTATGTTGTTGTGGAGAAGTTGTTGCTCTGGAGAGGTCACCTTTATAGTTAAATCTTGCAGTGGGAAAAAATCAGGCTGTTGTTGAAGAGAGGTTGTTGCTCATAAGAGGGCCGCTCTGGAGAGGTTGTACTGTATTAAGATCTTTTAACCTTATGTGTGAATTTTTTATGTTGCCAATTTTCAGATTGACGGAGCTGAGGTTGATATTACCTCCACCGAGGAGAGACCCATTCATCTTTGCTTCACTTTAGGTAAGGTTTTTTTTAAAATGAGTATGAATGATAAGGCTTAAAAAGTTGTTCGTTTCTCAGTTCGTATTTCAGTGCATGGTTTTTTTGTTGTTGTTTGGCTCTTGAAAAAAGTGAGAAAGTGGAATTTCCGCTCCTCAGGCTTTTAGAAAGCTTAGGAGTTGAGGGGAAAAATTAGGGTAGGTCAGGTAGCTAGAAACAAAGATTTTTATGCCTGTCACATATTTCAGAGTACAGTGATGTAAGATTAAACCAATCTAAAGGGTTACCAAAATACAGAAAAATGATTGGCCTTCTTTGCATAATCAGTGATTACTCAATGGTTAATTTGGTACATGTTTGTATATTGTATCTGATTCAATAAATGATTGATCAGCAATGTATTATTGTATTTGTAGGATTCTGGAAGATTTGTACTGATCCTTTACATAATGTAACAAATAGAGGACCATTAACTCTGGGACCAGCACGACGTATAGCTGAAAGTACACTTAGGATTATCATAGGTTAGTGATTTATGTTATCATTTTTGTACTCCCACTCTGAAAGATGGGAAGCATATTGGTTTGCTTTTGTCCATCTGTCTAAAAATCTTGTATCAAGCATATCTCCAAAAGAATTCAGGACCGAGTTATGAAATCATACAAAAATGCTTATAAGCATAATTTATGTAGTTATGCATAAAGGGTTTTAACTCTGTCAAAGACTCAAGACACTGGAGTTATCTGCGCTTGAATTTGTAATTTGATATTACATAAATTATTTTATGAAATTTTTGTGTCCTAACCCATGACTTTGGGCCGTATTTATAAAGCTTCTTAACTTTCTGGTGCATACCCCCAGATCTCCCTAGAGTGACCCTGGGGCTGGACCTCGCTAGAGTGCCCCGACTTAAATTTGTTTCTGGCTATGCCACTGTGTATACCATGTATATACAACATCAGCGACATCATTACTGAGTAATATGGTAGGAAATTTGTGAAATTTCACATACATGTATATGTTGCATGATAAAGGGAATATGACGTGCTGAATTTATTATTGATATATTTATCTTATATTCTTACAGATGTGCGGGCGCGAGCGTGATAGAAATAATTTCGGTTCTATTCTTAAAAAGGAAAACCATATGGAACAATACTGAGCCAATAATCGTCTTAATCGATGTTGTTATCTCCCTTGAAATGACTCGATAAACCACAGTCAGATAACAATTGCCCAGTTTAACTCTATATAGATTATATAGGGAAATAATTTAAAACTTGCTATAAAATCTTTATTCGGTAAATGCCAATAAATTACCACATATGACATTGTAGATAAAATCATTATCTTTCAAATGGTGTAATTTAATTTAAAATAACTATCTATCTTGGGCAGTATTTTTGCACTTGTATGAAATAGGTAAAACGGTTCAAAATTTACTCTATGTTCTATGTAAATATTGAAGAAAATGATTTTTTGCCAAATTTCAGACTAAAAATTGACAAACAATTCATAAGTTGCCAATAAATTACCACATATGACATTTTAGAGAAATTCTTTTCCTGTAAAATGATATAAACCAAAATAAAATAAATATACATCTTGTAAAGTATTTTTAACGATTTGTAACACCATGTTTTGACAAATATTGCTTTCGTTGGAGCTCGATCTTCGGTAAATTCCGTTTGGCCGATGTTTACCGATGCGTGTACAAATTTAGCACAGCGGGTGGTTTATACATATTGGAATGTAGATCTATATATAGCTTTATGGTAGAAAATCCCTTGTAGACGTAAATTTAAGTTCTTGTGAATTTGAAAAGATGCATGAAACAATATATCAATAAAAATTCTGATAATACCGTATTTATTTGCTATATCGATCAAGGACTTATATACATATGTATGTATGTATATATATATATATGCCCTTGATACGATCTAATATTTCTTTCCATTGTACATGTACTGAATTGTTATTTATTAAATAATTGCATTAAATTTTATTTCATGTACTCATAGTTATGTGTATGTTGTGGTGACGATGAGTTGTTATACTTAAGTCTAAAATACAATTTCAGTTCCATAATTCTATTGTAATAAGATAAGATATTGTAAATTGATGATTCCAGTAGACAATTATGGCGTTACTGTAAGGAAAGTTTTGAGTATTTTTTTTTATAAAGTTAATACAAATTCTACTGCGGTAGTAAATATCTCAAGAGTGAATCATTCTAAACAGAAATGTTCTATTTTTTGGGGGTAAAAACTTAAAGCATTCTATTTTTTAAATGATTAAAAGAGTGTTTATGATACGTACAGTTCTAATATCTAATTTTAATAAATGTACTAAAATCTTTACTATTCATCATGATTGTTTCTGCGCTTTATTTTAGTTCGAACTGACATACACATGAAAATAATAATACTATAGTTTATACATAATATCGTTTATCTGTCGATTAACAGTTTTAATGCAATTAGAATTGAGCAGGTCTTTTGATTGTTGTTTCGAGAAAAGGTGCGAAATACTCCATTAAAAAGCGATAATTTTTTATTTAGATATTTTTTATATTGAGCATCATGTAAATATTGATAGTCAGAATTTTGATTTTGTTAAGAGCTAGTTTTATACCATTGTTTGTACATTATGTTCCTCATATTTTCACGTACGCGTGAAGTGAGAAGGATTTTGACTTTGAGGAAATTGTTCAAGAAACAATTACAACTATATATACACATATAAGTCCTTGATCTTTGTTCTAGACTATTTAGATTATGTTTAAATATTCTTATTACACACAGCCAGTGTAAATTAATGCTAGCTCTGGGTGTTAATGGTTAATGGATCAAAATCCGAATTGTCTTTCTATTTCAAAGTCATACACGACATATTCATATATCAATGTTTTACTCATTTTATGGTTAAGACACAATAAGCAACAAATAAATTATATTAAATTTTACATGCATACAAACTTTCGTTTTCGAATACTTGTAATATTAGTGAATAAGAAAATTGGTTCTCGTGATGTATAACGCTATCAACAACCAAATTAATAAAATAATATAATCATGGATATTCGAATTTTAAAACTAACTACGCTAGCATTTTCTCTGTTGTACAAATTATACTATCGATGTTCATACACAGATAATTACCGTATATGCTCGACTATAAGACGCATGCGCTTATAAGACGCACCTATAACATGGACTAGCAATCTGAGGTATTTAGCATTGACCCTTCAATAAGACGCTGTCGAATTTTGACATCAAACGAGGATAGTTTTAAGTTCCAGAGGGAGTTAATCTTCTGATATAAACTGATTAAAATCAAACAATAAGAGTAAATTATTGCTTTATTTCAAAGCAGAAATCGCATTGCTCCCGACAGTCGTATAAAACAGAAAGTAGAATTTAATAAAGGGGAGTAACTTCTACGGACTGTTTATTAATATATATCTCATAATGCACAGTAAGAGAATCTGTGGTTCTGAAATGCCCCCAGGTAATGTTAATTCAAATGTTTAACAATTGCAATCAGCAACGATTATGTCATACTGACTGTGCTTTTGATTAAGTTGAGATATAAAAGGTGCTAATTTCACTGGATACAAAAGAAATTAACACACACACAAACAAAACAATGTGTCAAACTTGCTAATCTCGTACCTTACTAAATAATCCAGTAACAAATTATTTACACAAAAAATATCCATAATTGTGTGTCACATTCACATTCAATTTATGTGAGTAAAATATTAAACAGCGAGCAAGAAACTGATAATTTGATTGACAGGTTGCATCATTTATGACGTCAGTTACACTAACCTTAAACCTAGGCATATTTCAACACCGCTAAAAATAGAAAATCAATATAGTTACAAGTCTGGGAATGTGCACATATTTTGCGGACTTTAAACCTCTGCGTCTAAGTGTAATAAAATATTTTTTGGGGCATAAGTTGAGTTGGATTTGTGACCTACTTAGAACTAAGGATGAATTAATCGATCAAAGGCAGTGAATTGTTCAGAAGTCGTAACAGAAAAAGTGTCAAAAAAAAAATTTGTTACATCAAAGGATGCCGACATTTTACACGATTAACTCGTTCTTAATTATGAAATAAGATAAGAACAGAACGTTATTAATGCTGACAACATATTATACAGTAGGTAATGTTGCGATTTTTTTTCTTAACTGTTGGACAACGAGTGGGTGGGGCGCGTCGTCGAAAACGAAATCAACGGTCAATAAAATGAAATATTCTGTCAAAAGTATAAGATTTTGGGGAAATTCTTTTACCTCTCCTGTGTGTCTCGCTTGTAAGACGCACCCCCCTCGTCAAGTTTGATAATTGAGTCACAAAAATGCGTCTTATAGTCGAGCATATACGGTACGTATATTACAAGCTTGTATAATACCACCCGCGGTTTTATTGCCTATCGATTTCCTGGGGCTATATTGGTGACACGGTAAATTTTGGCCAGTATCATGTGTTCTATCAGATGACCTAAAGGGAAACAATCCAATAGTTGGTATCAGCTTAATCAGCTCGATCTCGAAAGGGAGACTACTTATGGAAATTGACCAAAATTGTACCATATGCCTGGAACTCCGTAGCAACGGCATCTTAAAACATCTTTTAAATTAAGAATTTTCTTTACTAAAATATTTCCTAAGTGCGTTCATAAATATTGCTTATCTTATGATAAGATTTTTTTCTAGCTTAGCTAATTTTGACCAGGGATGCTATATTACAGGGATGTGCAACCGCTTATCATCCACTGATCAAGTATAGATTATCAGTGCCTAGGCTAGTTAATGAAAGCAAAGGTATCAAAACTACCGAAATTACCATGAAAATGACACAAAGAATCGATAATTGACAAAAAGTAACATTAGTGATCTATGATCGACTCAAGTTCCTCGTAGTTTTTATTTGTTTGTTATTAATTTTCCCAACTTATTTTTCTAAATTAAATTTGAGAAAGAAATGCTTATATTATTCAAATTTTGTAGGAAAGAAATGTTCACATTATGAAAGTTTTGTTCGATTTATGAGCTCAAGCAGTGATGCTACACCTGGCTCAAGACGAAATTAATTTTCACTGCTATTTTTTTTATTTAAATTGAATTTTTAAAAGAAACGAATATATCATGAAAATCTGTATGAAAAATTGAAATACATGTAGTATATTACATTGTGAAAGTTTTGTACAATTAAATTTTATATCGTGAAACTTGTTTTCGAATTATCAGCTGTTCAAAGGCGAAATTTTCACGGAATAAACTTGTGAAAGAAAAGTTATATCATGACAACAAATGTACGATAGAATGCTAAAATTTGACTTTAAATTCGTGAAAGAAACTTTTATATTATGAAAAAATGTACGATCGAATGCTAAACATTTTAATTAAATTAAATTTGTATAACAAATATTTATATCATGAAAGTTTTGTTCGATTTATCAACTCAAGACCAAATTTAATTTTGTATCGTGGAACTTTTTTCTATTTATCAGCTGAAGAAGAAATGTTCATGGTTAAACTTTTATTTAAAGAAATGCTATATATCATGAATGTTTTGTGCGAAAGAAATGTACGTATGTTATACATTTTATGGTGAAAAGTTTGTTATTCGTATAACTTTATCTTGTTATTGATCTTTGTTTTTCATAATGTATGTCTCTATTATAGCGTATCAATTTTATTAGCCAAAGACCTAATCTGTAACTTTTTATCTTCCGCCAAAATGGCGTACGATATGCCCTCGTATAGACATAATCATAATCTCGGTGACGATCTTTACTGATTACAAGGAAGCAATCAATAAATCCGGATGGAAAACAGTATGGGGTAGTCTATGTTTCATAAATCTACATTGTTTTCACAGCTGCGCATATGTCATTTGAATGCATTAGGTCACGGTGTGTGACCATTAATTGGAAACAACAGGGTTCCACCAATAAAATCTAATGTCATAATTTAAACCAACATATTCACATCATATTCATCATGACAGTAATTAATCATTGTTGAAAAACTGATATTATTTTAGCAAATACAAAAACAAGTCAAGTACCTGAGAGCACAGTGAAATATTCGTGGCGATTAGCATAAAACCATAATTTGGTCGACCTTACAACTAACCCATCATTAAAGATGTACATTACCAGATAAATATCGAATAAGATTAAAGTAATGTTTCTTCATTATAAACAGATATAGAATAACTGCAAGGAATTCTGTTAGCATTATAATGTACGTAATATACCGTCATTATTTCAAGTCTTTGACTAAATGTAGTAGATATTTAAAGAATTGATCTGTATCTTATATTTCTGTATGGAAAGGCATGTATACACGTATTCTATGTTTTCATATTATGTATGTACATAATGTTCTACGAGTCATGAATAAACTGTTTGACTTTACTCAATCTGTAAAATTAAACTGTTTAACTTCGTATATGAATTGATGTACATATTGTTTGTCACATGCCAGTTGATTCTCAATAAGCCATTGTTATGAATTGACGATTTCGAATAATAGGTGTGAAAATATGTGCATACCAAATAATATATTCGGGTTACACCGTTTCTGGTTTGCGCTAAAATCTATGTAATTTAGTGCTTATATAATGCTTTTTCGTTTTGCTATGCACCGATAAAAATGGATCATTATCGAGAGCGAAATAAGGTACTACAGCAAAATAATTCTTGAAATTATTGTTATGCCGTCAATACAGACGTATGTCAGTCTCAAAATATGGAAGAAAATGTTCATGTTTAGTATACCTTCACATACAAATGGTGTTGCAAAAAGTGAAATATTTTCCTAGTCAGATCAGGCCGCCATTGAATTGAATCGTAAAAATGGGGTCATAATCAATCGCGAAATTGTGTTCTTTTACAAAAGTAAGCATGAAAATATTATCATGCCGCCAATATCGACGTGTATAAGTGTCAAACTATGGAAGAAAATTTTGATATAGAGTATATCTTCACAAACAAATGATGTCGCAAAAAGTGCAATATTTTCCTCGTCAGATCAGGCCTCCATTTTGTAAATTGTAAAAACTGGGTCATAATCGATCGCGAAATTATGTATTATAACAAAATAAAACATGAACATATAGTTATGCAGCCAATATAGAAGTATGTCACACTTCAACCACGGCAAAATATCATGAAATTAAGAATATCTTCATGTACTAAAGCTGTCGCAAAAAACTGACATTTTCTATTGTGCGACCATTTCGGTCAAATTATCACGTCAGTTTCATTTTCGAACGGTCACAAAAACTTGGAAATCTTTAGAACCACTAATATTTAGAAACAAAATTACAACATCTGTAAAATATTTAACACTTTAAGATCAATATATAAAAAACTCTATGCAAAAACAGGATTTATTTAAGCCGATTGAAGAGAATATTTGACCCATATTTTATCTGCTAGATACCGACATTAACGGTAAATGCGTGCGCATGCGCTCTTGCGCGAATATCCCTAGGCACTGTTTTTCAGCCAGTTTCCGTCCGTTGCGTATCCCTGTAATATAGCATCCCTGTTTTGACTGAGTTTAAGAAAATAATTAAGATGCTTTATAAATACAGGCCCAGAATAATAGAGTGGGGCATTTGTGTCCCTTGCACATATTTCTAGTAAATGACTAACACTATAGGTAGTTCTCTCCTCTATAACTGATTGCAGAAAGTTTATTATCTGACACTGACTGCCATTTAGTTGTAAAATTAAAAAAGCCTTCACTATAACAAAATTTCAATATGGCAAAAATGATTGTATGAACTTTAATTGATATGATAGATGCAAATTGAATACTTCTCTAATTTATTTTCATGAATGTTACATTTGTATCAGTTGTTCAGAATTATTGCAAAAATACGATTTGCAATAAAGCTGGCATGATATTTGTTTAGATTTTTGTTTAGTAAGATTTTGGCAGAGACATTTTGTAGCATATGTAATTTAAATTAGTAAAACATGTAAAGCAAGAATTTTCAGGCTAGTATAATGGTAAAGATTTTGTATTTGTAGCATTAATGATAGTATTTTGATTTCAGAGTCCGTATTAGGTCAAAGGTTTTTAAAATTTGAGTTATACTAGGATTGTTTCAAACAATGTACATTCCAGATCCTATGATTTAGGTCATTGAATCCAGAGTACACATGTACTTATTCATATTGTAGGAACCCAAGGGTCAGACTCCTCACAGACATATCTGCTGAGATCAGCTGTTTACATAGCTAACTTGTTCTTACTAACATCAGACGCAAGAGTAGTTATATTGAAAGACAGCGATGTACAAATTGGTGAATTAGGTAAGTTTCCCAGCACTTCAATTGTAATTGATGTACATTTAATTTAATGACATGTGACTGTTAGTACCATTTTTGACTGTATCTGGGTATTATTTTTTAGATTTGTACATATTTACGTATGACAAGTGTGTATGTTTCAATGAGTTCTCTCTCATACTTAAACCTGTGTTAAGAGGACTTTTACCATAAATACAAGCTGCTGCGGCTGTGCTCCAGTGGATAGTGACCTGGATTTGTAACCTGGCAATCCAAGTTCGATTCTCATTTGCTGCAGGACATAACATTCCATGAGAATTCATTAGGTCAAACGGCCGCCATATGTAATTGAAAAATGTCTTTAAACCCAAAAAATAGATAAAAATTTCATCAGTATCATTCTTGTGATAGTGCTTGTTTTGTTGTGTGTTTTTCAGAATCTACGAATGTTATAATACTTGGCAATAATGAGGAGAATCTTCATACAGAATCTTTCCTTAAACAGATTCCTGTGACATACAGTCCAGGTATGATCGTAGTTAACAGTACAACCTCTGTATAGCAACACCCTATGGGAGCTGCAAATATTGACCATTGTTTAGAGGTTGTTGCTCTACAGAGGGCTGCTCTGGAGAGGAAGTACTGTAGTTACATAACGTTCTGTCTCTCATTCTCTTCTCTGTACAGATTGGCTTAAGGAAATCTTTGAAGATACTGCTGAAAATATGTGAAGAAAATATTAAAAGTTATTACATTTCACTGCTGAATAAGTTTGTTGTGGAATTATTAAGATACAGTCTAAGCTGTGAACAAAGGTCACCATTAGGATAGACATAATGTGGCCTTTATAGACAGGTGACCTTTATTCAGAAGTGATATTGATCTAAATAATCTATAACAATGTTTAGAAAAATTGCCTTATTTATATGGTGGCCTTCATTTATGCCTATAAAATCAAAATGCTTCACCTGCAGTCATGTTGGTTCCTCATTACAACCTCTATAGGACCTGTGCATTTTCAGGTCAGTAGGTTAAAGTTTAATGTCACAGGGGCATTTTAAAAATGCATCTTGTTTTTGTATATTTCAGCTGGTGTTTCCCTGAAAGATTGTGTCTTCTCTGAGCCAAGAACTGGCCTTCTTTCTCTTGCTCCTAATGGCGATACACATCTTGCTCTCCTGTTGCTAGGCAACACAATGAAAGGATTACAGGATATTGTTTCCTTGGCAGCACCAACCATACCACCTATGACAAGATCTCCAGTAATGTCATTATTTCTTTGTTTAAAGTACACGTCAAACCTGTGATCAAATAACTACCTTAGTATAGACATAATGTGGCCTTTATTGACAGGTGGTCTTTATTTGGAGGTAATTTTGTTCTAAATAATCAATGACAGTTTTTAAAAGAATGGCCCTTATTCACAGGGTGGCCTTTATAAGGAGGTGGCTGCTAACACAGGTTTGACTGTACTGTAGAATCGGACATTTTTAGGCAAGAAAACTATAAATTTACATATGAAGTTTAATAAGAGCACGACTGTGTACTAAAGTGTCTTCCATCAAAGATGCTTTGTATTTATTGCTGAAATTAGATTGCAACTCTTGATAAATGTCAAACTCAATAATTCATACAATTATTGGACCCTCATGGATCTTTTAGACAGCATACATAACCCCCTCAACATAGATAATGTGATCGGCACTTGCTCATGGGACCATTGATCAAATTACCAAACGTTTATATAATGCCAAATATATATATATAAATATTACTGTGGGGCTTCATAAGTTTTGTTCAGTACAGTACAACCTCTCCAAAGCCACATGCTTGGAGTAACAAAATTATGTTGTTGTTGAGAGGTTGTTGCTCTAGAGAGGTTAAATTTATAGTTAAATCATACAGTGGGAAAAAATCATACTGTTGTTGAAGGGAGGTTATTGCTCAAAAGAGGGCCGCTCTGGAGAGGTTGTACTACTGTATACCAAAATTGATTTTAATTTTTTTTTCAGTTTTCCAACCTCATTCCAGACTTCATCATCACAGGTCCAAAGTTTAGTAGCCAAGGTCCCGGAGGATACAGTTGTACTGGTTTCTATGGTAACCATTGGGAGTACCGACCTGATTCCGCTTCCTGTGTGTGTGTTCATTGATCTTCATGCTCAAAGACTAATAATTATACCCTCGCAAACAAAGTTTGAAAGCGGGTATATTGGAGGCACTCTAGCAGTCGGTCGGTCAGCGTACATTATTACAAGTTAGTTGAGCGAACTACTTTCACATTCCTTAAGTGATTGTAATGAAACTTGAAATATATTATCAGTATAAAATGTAGATGTGCAAGACACAATTTTCGTGATCCACTCATTCCAGAGTTATGTGCCTTTGAACTTAGCCATTCAGTGTACTATCGCATTCTTAGTGTCAAAGCGGCGGCGGGGGTATTAGAGAGTTGTGACGAAGCTCTAGTTATGTTTTCATCTTTATGCACAATTTGTTACATAATGTAGTTGTATGAAATGCTCACGGTGTTGTTTAAGTTATTTAAGCGGATATTTTAATCTTATTGAAGTGTGTATGTTGTGAATTTATCATGTTTTATGAAGTGTAATAAAAATTATGTTTATAATATTATTTGAATTTTTAGAAAAAGCAGAGATGCCTTTTCTAAGTTTGTCTATATAAAGTCAAACCTGTGAACAAAGGCCATCCTTGGGAAAGGCATAATGTTGCCTTTATTGACAGGTGGCTTTTATTTGGAGGTCATTTTATTATAAATAATCAATGATGTTTTTTTTTAAAGTATGACCTGTATTCACAGGGTGTCCTTATTCGGAGGTGGCCACTAACCCAGGTTTAACTGTATTGTATTGAATGGAAGAACCAAACTACATGTACTTGGAAAATATTGATGTATAAATCTAATATTATTTTGTTTGCTTGATATATGAATGTAAGTGACCTCTATGTCAGATGCAACATTTATATGCTCATACTAATAGGCCTGATTCATTTTTATTCGCCGGTTTAAAAATGGGTCGTTTTATGGGAACACCCACGGCGGGCGGATGGGTTGTCGTGCGGGCAGCAGCGTCTACCACGATGTCCGCTCTCTAATTCAAAGAGTTTTATTCGGATCCTCACCAAACTTAATGGAAATGTTTATGGCCATGAGATCTCGGTCAAGTTCGATAACTAGCCTAATTGGCCCAGACACTCTTGAGTTATGGCCCTTGATGGGCGTATTTTGTGACCTGGCACTCTTGTTCTGGTGATAATTTCTAATTTGTCTCAATGGCAGCAACATTACATGGTTATTTCAACAGCACGTTAAAAAATCTTGCATTCTTTGGATTCAAATCCTGTACTAGGCAACCTGTGCAGTGTTGTTCTTTAGGGAGCTATGTCCTGTCTTGTAAATGCTGTAAGACCTCGATATAAACACATTTCAGGGATATTTTTTAGTACTTTGGGAACATGACCCATACCCTTGGGATAGGGAATTACTGTTAAAAATTTAGAAAAGTGTGACTGCAATTTTGCAAGATTAAAAGAACACACTCACTGTCCATGATGGGAACATTCAATCATTATAAGTCTAATACAGTGTTTTCAAAGATTACTTTTTTTTTGAAGTTTCAATTGGGATTCTTTTTCAGTGAATTGGGAAAAAAGATACTATTTTCAATTGGGAATATGACCTAATATTGGCTATAAAATTAGCCCCCCCCCCAACCCCCCCCCCCCCCCCTGCATTTGGCAACAAATAATCAATGTTAGACCATTTAGATGGTCTTACGGTCAAATTGAAATTGAGAGGAAATTTCTTAAATCAATCTGAAGACAAGTGGACCTATTATTGAGATGGTTGCTAATGGAGGTTTTGTTGTAAAATTCTTGTGATAATGAATTTATTTATGTATTGAAAATATTTTTTATGCCCTGTATTGATAAATCGGGGTATATTGTTTTTAGCCTGTCCGTCTGTCAAAACGCTTCCACCTACAATCATCAAACATGTTGGTTCCTTATGACAACCTGTGTACAGGAACTGTGCATTTTCAGGTCAAAGGTCTAGATCACCCGAAGGGGGCATTGTGTTTTAAAAACACATCTTGTTTACATTATGTTTATTATTATGTCATATGTATATTAAGCTATTTTTAATAAAAAGGACAATACAATGTCTCAGTAAAACATACTGGATGGTGTACAATGTTCATATCACATGGGCAATGTACCGGTATCAGTTTGTAATTAAATATACATAGTTTCCACAAAATTAATATTAGTTAGTGCGTGTTTCTGATATCAGCCGCCATCTTGATAGGCAAATGGAAGGTCAATCAACGATTTGAAAACAGCTTAGATAAATTCGGAAATTACTATCCATTATAAAGAGTTACTTCCCCTGTGCAGTTTCCTATCACAGTTAACTCCCCTGTTGATGATATTAGATTTTCATTGCAATGTTTGTTTCATTGGGTTTTACGCCCCTTTTCAACAGGCAGAGTCATATGAAGCGGACAGTTCACCTAACCATCATTCCTTGGAAGAACCACCAGTACTAAACTCCCATACTCCATAAACAACTGCCTTCATTCTCACATAAATAGACATGGTCAGTAGTTGGACTCGAACGCACAACCTATAAGTGAGAGGTTACAGTGATTTGAAGTCGGCAACCTTAACCACTTGACCATGCAGGCGGGTCATTTTCATTGTGAAGGATACAATTAGAATGTTAATGTAGTGAAGAAACAAACCCAAAATGGAATTTAAGGACCCTCTATATTCCAGACTAGTTTGTACATGTATTCAGCTTTTATTTTAATAGGTGTTTAATTGACCCAAACATGAAAGTCAATAAAGTATTTAGTGAATCTAGAAGATGGGATGCATGAAACTGTAGAATCAAGATGCATGTATTTTCTCTTGTACATAACCATGTGACATTATGTTACTTTTCTACTATGTTGTATTCTACCACTAATACTATATTTGTAACTAGAGCAGTCAACTATGGTTTAATGAGTAATGACCACCTATGTATAAAAAGCACTTAAATTATTTGTTAAGGTTATTCTGTCCAGAAAGTTTGCACTGGGCCATCCTTAAAAAAATGTTGGTTTGCAGTAATGCTTGCTCAACGTTAAGTAATGGGTAGAATGGTAGGAAATTTTGGGGTAACATTTTAAGCTTGTACTGAAAAAAAGCTTGAGTAAAACTTTTTGTCAAACTTGTTGAAAATGTTTTGGGTATTATTTATTGAGTTGTCCACTTAGAGGTAAACAAGCAATTCTTTAAGGATTGTCTAACAGGCATTTTATCTCGATTGCATATAATACCTGATCTGAAATTAAACACAAAATTAACCTGAACGTAAATGTTGCAGTCTTTGTTTCCAGGCTTGGTAAATTATGTTATTATACCCCCGCAAACAAAGTTTGAGACGGGATATATTGGAGTTACTTGGTCGGTCGGTCTTTGGTTGGTCGGTCGGTCTTTCCGTCCGCATAAAGTTTGTGGAGCGAACTACTTCCACATTTTTTAAGCTATTGCAATGAAACTTTAAATATGTTATCACAATCAAGTGTAGATGTGCAAGACAAAATTTTCATGTGCAGCGATTCACTCATTGCAGAGTTATGTCCTCTTGAACATAACCGTATAATGTACTATTGCAGTATTAGTGTCAAAGTGACAGCTCTAGTTGTGTTTGTGTAAAGATATCAAGGATTGGAAGCAGAACTATGATGATTACTTCCTTACCAAATTCTCCTTGTAGATAATAATGCATTTTATTTTACATAAATTGGAAACAAATATTTCAGTTTAGGTCTTTGTGTAATCCATTTCATTGATTCATCATTTGCACAAATTCTGAAAATATAATAATTCTCATATAGAAATAAAGTCAATACAGTCATACCTGTGTTAGTGGCCACCTTCAATTAATTGCCACTCTGTAAATAAAGGCCACCTTCAATTAATGGCCACTCTGTAAATAAAGGCCACCTTCCAATAATGGCCACTCTGTAAATAAAGGCCACTTTCCAATAATTGCCACACTGTAAATAAAGGCCACCTTCAATTAATGGGCACCTTCAAATAATGGCCACTCTGTAAATAAAGGCCATCTTCAAATAATGGCTACTCTGTGAATAAAGGCCACCTTCAAATAATGGCCACTGTGAATAAAGGCCACCTTCAAATAATGGCCACTCTGTGAATAAAGGCCATTCTTTTAAAAAAAACGGTCATTGATTAATTGGAACAAAATGACCTCCTTATAAGGGCCACCTGTCAATAACGGTCACAGTATTTCTTTCCGAAGAGTGGCCTTTGTTCACAGGTTTGTCTGTATTTTGTCTGTAACATGCATGTTTATGAAAAGATAATGCAAGTTGTAAAACCATGTCATTTGGCCTGATTAATTTCAACCTGAACGTTTTTGAGTAAGTTCTGAAGCTTTATAATAAAAATTTTACACTTTAATAATCGTTTCGTTGCAAAGGAATAGCAATACTAGGGTATGATTCACTTCAAACTAAAAGCTCACCATCAAAGTCTATTTTACCATCACCATTAACATCAGCTTCTTTCAGCATATCGTCTACTTCTTTATCTGTTAGTTTTTCTCCCAAATTTTTCATGACAGATCTCAGTTCAGTTGCACTGATATAACCATCACCATTCTGGTCAAATACCTGGGAAATAACTATATAATGTTAGACAGGGATTTGAAGAGAAAATGATATTTAATTATATAATCAGTTCTGCCTTGGTGGTTAAAGGCCTTTTTTCAATGATTGTTCAGTTATGTACAGCAGCTGGTTCACTTAACAAGTTTTCCTGGTCTGTTATCTACCCAGTTACTAAATTATCCTACAACAAGAAGGAAGCAACTTCTCCAATATATGCAGGAAAATTGACATTTGACAAATTTTCAAAGAAGGGTATGGCATGCTGCGACCAGGATTTGAACCCGGTTAACCAGATAACAAGTCCAGCCTGGAAAGTAGTGGTATGTTGAGGCATATGGATAATGGAGTTGACTATTTTGTTTGATTAGTTACCTTGAATGCTTCCTTCAACTCTTCATCAGGATTATGATTGTGTCTTTTCTTCATCATTGTAACAAATTCATCATAATCTATTTCTCCATTACCTGTAAATTATCAGTAGATTGTTGTGTAATTTTACTTTTACTAATACATAGTGAACATGAGGAAACAACATTGTTTTGAAATATAATCAAACCTGTGAACAAAGGCCACCCTTGGGAAAGACAAAACGTGGCCTTTATTGACAGGTGGCATTTATTCAGGGGTCAATTGGTCTAAATAATCAATGATGGTTTTTGACAGAATGGCCTTTATTTGCAGGGTGAACTTTATTCAGAGGTGGTTGCTAACACAGGTCTGACTGTACTGCATTTCCTTATTTTTGTAATTCTGTTCTTTTTGAAATCACGAGGCCTCAATGAAAAGTCAACAAATGACCCTGGCTTTATATAATAAGTGTATCATTAAACCTAAGAGAAAAAAACAATTTATTCGAGATTCTCAATTTTCATGAAACCAGATTTTTGGAAACTGAACAATAGTTTAGCTTTCCATAGCTGTCACTTGCTTGGCATGAATATTGATACAGACCGAAGTGCTACATTTTTTCTACATCTGCCATAGAATTGTTAAACTAGTTCTCATTCCATATTGCAGTGCAAGTACTTTGATTTTACCTGGACCTGTAATAGAGTTGTAAAAATGTTCTCAGCTTTTTCTGGGACTGTGAACTTTATGAGATACTTTATTTTACTTACCATCTGCATCAACTTCATTTATCATGTCTACCAGATCATGATCTGATGGGTTTTGTCCTAATGATCTCATCACTGCTCCTAACTCATCTGTAGAAATAGTTCCACTTTTGTCTTTATCAAATAAACTGAACACATCTTTGAACTCTGTATTAAACAAAATATTTCTGATTATATCTTTCATTACAGTACAATAATATTCAGGGTTTTCCCAAAATAGGATGGTGCATTAATAAATAAATGAGGTGGGGATTCTAAATAGGGCATTTACGGTACATATGAACAATTTGGGGATGCTAAATAGGGCATTTATGATACATATGAACAATTTGGGGATGCTAAATAGGGCATTTATGTTACATATGAACAATTTGGGGATGATAAATAGGGCATTTACAGTATATATGAAGAATTTATCGTTGAAGTGAAAGTACTCCTTGGGTATTAAATTTTTTTGGTTACTTAATGTGATAATGAGTATTTTAGTATAAATTAGGAAAACAGGCATCAATACTCTTATTAATATGAGACGCTTATTTCATCTGGATTTGAATTTTTAAGCTCTAATTGAAATACACTGTTCTTGTTTTATGCTTAGTTTATGTTCAGTGTACAGTAAGTTTCATGTTTAGTGTACAGTAAGTTTCATGTTTATAGTGTACAGTAAGTTCCATGTTCAGTGTACAGTAAGTTTCATGTTTATAGTGTACAGTAAGTTTCATGTTCAGTGTACAGTAAGTTTCATGTTCAGTGCACAGTAAGTTTCATGTTTGTAGTGTACAGTAAGTTTCATGCTCAGTGTACAGTAAGTTTCATGTTTGTAGTGTACAGTAAGTTTCTGGTTCAGTGTACAGTAAGTTTCATGTTCAATGTACAGTAAGTTTCATGTTCAGTGTACAGTAAGTTTCATGTTCAGTGTACAGTAAGTTTCTTGTTCAGTGTACAGTAAGTTTCATATTCACAGTATAGTAAATGTTAAGATATAAGTATAAAATGTATACATAAATTATTTAGTACCGTTATTCTCAAGTTTGGCTGTACCATCTTGTTGTTGTTGTTGTTCTTGGTCCGTTGGTTTGCTAGCCTGCACAATAGATTTATGTGCAATATCTTACAGTATAATAGTAGCAGTGGCTTAACTGTGCACAAAATTAGAATGATTGACAAAATGATTTTCAGTCGGAAAAAAAAGACAATTGCAAATGATTAATGTGATTTTTAGCATTTTATCACGAATCATGTATAATCTTGGTATTTAATATTGTTCAGATGATTTATGTTTAACCTTCAAAAGGAAATCAAAATATTAAACTTACCATTTTATGTCCTTCATAAACAATAAGAGAATGGGGGGGAATTTATTTATTCAATGTTAATCAGCATGACAAGTGATTTTAAACAATGGAATCCACGACATTTGATATTGTGTCACAGGTTATAGCTATTTATATGCTTTACTGGCGTTTTGTTGTCTTGTATTATGAAATTCAATAACGGTTGGTTTTACATTTTAATGTCTCATACAAGTGCTTAAAATGTAAAAGATCCTGGTACATTACTAAGTGTTGCTGTTTTTACTTACTTCTTAAACCTGAGCGTGAGGTAGCTCCTACCAACTTGATATTGGGCATAGTTTATCTCATACAGGTAAGCCTGCATGTTTACATGTTGGTATAAACATTCAGTAATAGCAGATTTCTGTTAACATCATGTGACTAGGGTCAGGGGTTATGTCAAATTCAAATTTAACTAACTACCAACTCTTGTAAAATGTCAGATGCCAGTAATTGATTAATCGAACGTAAAAAAATAAATGACCAATTTGTAGATCATGAAATTCTCCAACATTGTGGCAATTTTACATGTAATGAGGAATTTAAAACCTGGAATATTTCACAGAAAGTTATCTCAATACAAAATGTTGCAAAAACAGTCTCCATTTGAAATTAGCTCTAGGCCCTATGGTTTCAGACAAGATTTTTAAAGGTTTTCCCTATTGGTTGCCATGGCAATGGCAACCGGAATTCTTAATGAAATTTAGTTTTTTGAACAACTTTGGTAGAGCGTAATGCAAGTCACATTCCTGTAAAGTTTTGTTGAAATTGATCAACTGCTTAAGAAGGAAATGTTGTTTAAAGCAATTGTTGACGGACTGATGCACAGACAGACGGACGACAGACATCCCACGATCACAATAGCTCACCTTGAACACTCTGGTAAGCTAAAAAGCATTCACTTAGCTAAAGTTTGTCTATAACCAGCCTGATTGGATGATTACTAGTAGATTGACCAATAAAAAGACTGTATACGAAGACTGGTCACCGACACAAGTTGGATGCTCTTTAATCCAGAGTTGAAATCTAAATTGTACACAAGATGTGAAATACCTTCATGAAATAAAACAACACAGTATAAATATTTTACATTTTTCTTTCAGCTATATTTTTAGCGTAAATAACAAAACTTCGAACAGAAAACAGTGAAAGAAAAACTGGCCATGTTGAAGAAACCAACGGTTGTGTGTAGTTTATTATTGGTGCAATATAAATACTTCCATATAAAGCAACAACATTGATACTGTATATGGTAACAGTGATAATGTGTGAAGCGAACCTGCCATAGTAGCTTAAGGATAAATAATCACTTATAAGAAACAAGAGTGCGGAAAGCTGGGACAATGCTCGTCTGTTCACCGCCTCAGAGTATCCACCTATAAAGTTTCATGTTGCTACCTCTTAAAGTTTCTGAGTTATGAGCTACGTTAAAGTTATTGCACAGATGCAGATGACGCAGTGATCCCTATAGCTGGACTAATTCTTCGAAAACAGCCAAGCTAATAACTAGACAGATCAATAAGTCGGTACAGTACAAAACTGATTCATCACCTACAAACTTTCATATTCTTGCACTTAACACTTGATCTCTTCATAAACAAAGACCATACTTCATGATTAATATAAATAAAAAATAATTAACTTAAATAACAAATATAATAATGTCATGAGATATATATATATATCGAGGGCTCAGTGCAACACTGTTGTAACTTGTTCTTATTTCAATATGAGTTACGACACTTTTGCGTTGAACCCTCGATATATATACAGTCAAACCAGTGAACAAAGGTCGCCCAATGGAAATACAAATGTGGCCTTTATTGACAGGTGGCCTTTTTTCAAAGATCATTTTGTTCTAAATAATCCATAACAGTGTTTAAAAGAATGGCCTTTATTCACAGGGTGGCCTTTATTTGGAGGTGGCTGCTACTACTGATTCGATTGTATATATATATATATAGAAATGAGTAAGGTTCTAAAAAGACAACAGTTGAATAAATATAAAAAGACAGATAAAGCCATCTTGGCACAAAAAACCGTAAGTTACATTTACAAGAACTGCATATTCATAGGTAAAATTTGAAAGTTTCGAAAACCAGAAATCTTATCCTCATGGAACGAAAATTCTGGATAATTCTGGAAAACTTTTTAACCCTGCATTATAAGACTAGGAAGGTTATAAAAGAATGCATTCCATGCAGTAATTTAAAGAATAGGCATATAAACTAAGATTTGATGAAACTGAATAAAGAGGCATAAACAAAAATAAAGAAAAAAATCATGAATTTTAAAGTATAATACAGGTTTCCATTGCTTCTCATATACACAAATAAATAATCAGTTACAATTACAGTCAGTATCTTCCACAATTAGTGTGTGACCAATTTTATGCCACATTTAACATAAACAATCAAACCTGTATTAGTGGCCATCTCCGAATTAAGGCCACCCTGAGAATAAAGGACATTCTTTTAAATCCAGTCTATTTGATTATTTAGAACAATATGACTTCCAAATAAAGGCCACCTGTCAATAAAGGTCACATTATGTCTTTCCCCATGATGGCCTTTGTTCGCAAGATTGACTGTACGTTCAATGAAGAATAAAATTGGTCAAGCATCTGCAATGGTTACAATTACTGAATATCTATAAACAACTGCACCTTTTTAAGTTAGCAATAATCATACATTATATTTACAATATTACTACAACATAAAATTAATGCAAAATATCACAGGACAAAAAAAACAACTTAATAACAATGTACATGCACTAAATTATCTCCCCTTAGCAATGATTCACTGAGCCACATGTATTTCAGCCAAATTTTGTTGAAATTGTTTTTGCATTTTTATGTACATGTACTATCATAAAGATATGTTTTAACATGACACTGAACACTTAACAGGGAATATTTCATGAAGAATATAGCAAAGGTACCATAGCGATATAAATGAAACAAGAGGGCCAAGATGGCCCTATATCGCTCACATGACAATCACTGTTCACTCATTAAAACATTGTTTTGAACCGGTGACCTAGTTTTTGACCCCAGACGACCTATGTTCGAATTTGTCTTACATATCATTAAGACAAACAGCCTGACTAGGTTTGGTGAAGATACGATCAAAATTTGACATCTACAGTGTTAATAAGGTTTTCCTAAGATTTGACCTTGTGACCTGGTTTTTGACCCTAGGTGACCCATATTTGAACTTGTCCTTAATATCATTAAGACAAACAATCTGACAAGGTTTGGCCAAGATCCAATCAAAACCATGACATTTAGAGCTTTTACAAGATTTTTACCTAAGATTTGACCTTGTGACCCAGTTTTTGAACCCGGCTGACCCATGTTCATCCTTGACCCACATATCATTGACGCAAACATTTTGACAAGGTTTGGTGAAGATCCAATTAAAACTGTGACATCTACAGTGTTAACAAAGTTTTCCTAAGATTTGACCGGGTGACCTAGTTATTGACCCCAGATGACCCATATTTATACTTGACCGTTATATCATTAAAACAAACGATTTGACAAAGTTTGGTGAAGATCCAATAATAACTGAAATCTACAGTGTTAACATGGTTTTTCATAAGATTTGACCTAGCGACCTAGTTTTTGACCCAAGATGACCCATGTTCGAACTCGTCCAAGATATTATGAAGACAAACATTCTGACAAGGTTTCATGATCATCAAATCAAAACAGTGACTTCTAGAGTGTTCACAAGGTTTTCCAGCAATTTGCCCAAGTGACCTAATTTTACTACAGAAATTACCCATTATCAAACTTGACCTACATATTATTAAAATAAACATTCTGACAAAGTTTCATGAAGATAAATGCAAAACAGTGATTTCTAAAGTGTTCACAAAGTTTTCCCTTATTTGGCCCTGGTGACCTAGTTTTTGACCCCAAATGGCCCAATATCGAACTCGTCCGAGATTTTGTTGATATTAACGTTTTGACCCAGTTTTGCTAAAATTTAGCCAAAAATGTGGCCACTAGTGTGGTCACAACAAAAAGTTTGACGACGCACGACGCCGGACGGAGAGTGATCCTAATAGCTCACTTTGTCACTTTGTGACATGTGAGCTAAAAATAATGGAAATAGAATCAAAAATCACTTCACATAGCATAATTGTGTGGTAAGTTGTAAAACTGCAGTATTGCAAGGGGAGATAATAACTACATGTGTTTGGTTAAATAAAACAGATTAACTGATACCTGTGTAAAGATATCATATTTATTATCCTCCTAAGCTACCCTTTAAACAAATTGTACTTGCCTTAAAAAGACCCCTTACCAACTTTTTTGGCATCTCAGGATTTTTTTATTTTCATTAAAATGGCGTTCTGACATATATTATGGGTTGAAGATGAAAAATGAAATGTAAAAAAAAAATTTTTTAAGGATGGCCTAATTTTGACGTCCAATTTAACAAATATACTAAATTGATACAAAAATCATTTGTAAAAATAATTTACCAATATTCCTTAATCCATTACTGAAGAAAAAAATAAAAATGTACAGAATTCAGAAAAAAAACGAGTGGAAACCGTAAAAAAAAACAACATATCTTCCCCTATTGAGAGAGATAATAAATAAAACATTTAATATAAATGTCATGATTGGCATTTAAAGAAAGATTATCAATGAAATCAAAGTGTTGAAATTACTTGTGTGAGATGAACTTTTAGAACTTAATGCAGGAGATTATTTATGACCTCAAAAATAAATATTTCAAAATGGTAACATTTTCACAGCAGATGTAGATAACAGGAGTAGTACTCAGGACTGCATCAAAAATTGTTTGCCCTAGTGAGTGATGGCCTAAAGGAGTTGAATGACTCACAAAAAATCATCCAGTTCTCATTTCAGACAAGTTCCCATTCTAGATTTATGGGGAAATACTGCAAAACAAGCATGGCAAGTTGGAATCAGGCTAGAGTTTAATTTCTTTCAATGGAATGAATTAAAAAATAATCTAACCCTATTATTTAAAAGCATTGAAAGTCTGAGATTAGGAAAACAGACAAATGTTGACTCTACCGGTAAGTGGAATAAATTCAAAAATAATCTAAAACGATTATTAACTAATTCAATGGCAA